>CM053789.1:773843703-773963703 GCA_028749045.1 Cupressus sempervirens
TTTATTGTTTTGATTTAGTATTAGGGTGTGTGGGAAAAAAGTAGGAATAGATTTTGAAATGGTTTGAGATATTTTAGAACTACAGATTTTTTAGATCACCACTTTTTTGCACACCATGATCCTACACATACCCATAAGTATCGAAGTGTCAAAAAACATATTTTCAATTACAAAGAAGAGATTGCATCAAAGACACAAAGAATGACACCTCACCTATTGCAGTTTGAATATAATAGAATTCGATGTACTTTCTCTGCACCTAATAGTTTATGTTTGGAAATTATATATTTTGATTATATTTTGTTGGCTAATTATGTAGTTGATGATTGTGAAGGTTGCCAAGGCATCACTGACCACCTTCCAAATGGACTAAAATTTTATCCCAGAGAATTTAGTAGGCTACCCTACTATGAGTAGCTGCAAATTGTGCATTTTCTCAATACAATGCATATTGGAAATAATGTAATAGAGAGAAAGTGGAAAATATTAGATAAAAGGTGTGACAATGAAAAACTTGCTAAAATTTGTAGTGACATTCATAATTCTAATCATGCAATGAAAAATATTATTGAATCAAATAGCAATGCAAGTGCACTTTCTTGGTTATTAATAGAGCAACAAAGTGATTTCATAAAAGAAGTCATACAAAAAAATTGATTTCCTATAGGATTTTTTGCAAATATAAGCAATCTCATATTAAAGAAAAGTGAATTGGGGCTAGTGCTGAAAATGCATGATTGGCATACCTTCATCAAGGTAAGTCACGGTCTTTTTTGTTTACAATATATTTGTGAAACTGCATTAAATTTTCATTGTACTATGTTAGAAAATAATGAAATGATCAGTTGACAATTGTTGCAGTATGTGCTACCCCTATCGCTCCCAAACAACTTTGACAATAATATCAAATAAGTGATATATGATCTTGGGAAATATATGAGGTAAGAAGTGATATTTGTTCAATATATTAAATGAGTAATATATTGTAATGTCTCATATTTATATGTTTTTGTGTCTTGAATCCCTTGTTTGTGGTTTTCATCTAATGAAATCAATAAAGAAGATATAAAATATCAGAAGAAAATAATTCATCTACTAATGTGTGAAATGAAACAGTGTTTACCTTCAACTTTTTTCAATGCACAAGAACACTACCTTATTCACCAAGTTTAGGAGATTAAATTGTGTGGACCTATATAGCCTAAGTCAACATGGATGGCTAATAGACAGTTGACTGTATTTGAAGGGTTTGGTTTGAAAAAGAGAAAATCCTGAGGGTTCTATGCTTGAGGGATATATGGTATACCAGATGATATTGTACAATACTCAATATCTTCCTAATCTTGTAGAAAAGACCCATATAGATTGCATTTAGAATCTTGACTCCATTAAAACATTTGAAGAAGAGTAGTTGGTGGTGAACAATAGATTTAGGAAAGTGAAAGGTAACAAATTATGGAATATTATTTTAGTTAATTAATTCTTAATCTTCAAAATATATAATTTTTAAAATCATCTATTTAATTTTGTATAGATTCTAAAGAATAGGATGCAATACATTTGTTTATTGCAAACAATCAGATTGGATGATAGTATGAATTGAACAATGTCAACATTATGGTCATGGATAAAAAAGTGAAACCATTTCTTCATTGGTTATACATGCTCATTGTAATGGAGATCCTAATGTTACAAAAAAGGAAATAGATTTAGCATGTGGTTTACCAAATCTTCAAGTACTTATAAGTTTGATAATCGACTGTATGTTTTTGAACTCATGATGCAATAATTTATACATGCTTGAAATTATTGTAGGTCAAACACCACAAGGCCATGTTATGTAATGCTTATAAATTTTACATCAAAGATTTTAATGACATGAAGAGAGCTTGTGATTCTAGGATAAGTGCAATCTTCCAAGTGACCAATATTCTATCTAGAAATGGCTTACATCATTGAGAATCTCAAAATTGATACTATAGCATTTTGGTTGATATACTTAACTATGATTTTAATTCTTTCAAATTAGTTCTCTTTATCATCAAATGATACAAACTATGACTCAATTAAAATTATCCTAATAGAACTTTTATTGAGCATGATAATTGATTTCCAATTATTAATACAAGGTTGTTTAAGCCAGTTGGGGATGAGTGTTATGTTCTTCTAGGCCAATGAGCACTATGTTCTTCTAAGAAATGAAGAAAATAATTCATCTACTAATATGTGAAATAAAAAAGTGTTTACCTTCAATGTTTTTCAATGCACAAGAACACTACCTTATTCACCAAGTTTAGGAGATTGAAGTGTGACCTGTATAGCCTAGGTCAATAAGGATGGCTAAGAGATAGTTGACATATTTGAAGGTTTCAGTTCAAAAAAGAGAAAATCCAGAGGGCTCTATGGTTGAGGGATATATGGTATACCAGATGATGTTGTACAATACTCAATATCTTCCTAATCTTGCAAAAAAGACCCATATGGATTGCATTTGGAATCTTGACTCCATTAAAACATTTGAAGGGGAGTACTTGGTGGTTAAAAATAGATTTAGGAAAGTGAAATGTATTAAATTATGGAATATTATTGTAGTTAATTAATTCTTAATCTTCAAAATAAATCTATTGTAAATCATCTATTTACTTTTGTGTAGATGCTAAAGAATGGGATGCAATACATTTGTTTATTGCAAACAATCAATATTGGATGACGGTACGAATTAAATGATGTCAACATTATGGCCATAGATAAAAATGTGAAACCATTTCTTCATTGGTTATACATGCTCATTTTAATGGAGATCCTAATGTTACACAAAAGGAAATAGATTTAGCATATGGTTTAACAAATCTCTAGGTACTTATAAGTTTGTTAATCAACCATATGTTTTTTAACTCATGATGCAATAATTTATACATGCTTGAAATTATTGTAGGTCAAACACCAAAAAGCCATGTTATGCAATGCTTATAAATATCACATCAAAGATTTTAATGACATGAAGAGAACTTTTGATTCTAGGATAAGTGCAATCTTCCAAGTGACCAATATTCTATCTAGAAATGGCTTACATCCTTGAGAATCTCAAAATTGATACTATAGCATTTTGGTTGATATACTTAACTATGATTTTAATTCCTTCAAATTAGTTCTCTTTATCATCAAATGGTACAAACTATGACTCAATTGAAATGATCATAATAGAACTATAATTGAGCATGAGGATGGATTTCCAATTATTAATGAAAGGTTGTTTGAGCTAGTTGCGGATGAGCACAATGTTATTCCAAGCCAATGTGAGCAGGTATTTTACTCAGAGGTTCCACATAAACTGGATTGGACCTTTGTTGTTAGACATGATCTAAGAGGAAGGTCAATAAAGTATAATGAGATGGAAGAAGAAGATACCAAGGGTGAGGAAGAAGTGGATCACGATCAAGAGTTAGTCGATGATGCTCCTAATGTAAATGATTATTCTCATGATGATGATGATGATGATAAAGAGGAGAATGATGATAATGATGATGATGATGATGATGATGATGATGATGAAGAAAATGACAATGAAAATGATGATGATGACAATGGTGATGATGACCACAATAGTGGTGGTACAATGATGATCTTGATGATCAAATGGATGAAGAATAATATAAATGATGTGTGGTATTAATTAGCTAACATTGAAGGGGGTTTTGATTATATATGAAAAGAATGAAATGTACAGTTATGTAATCAATACCTATGTTATTCAATATTGAGCTCTTGATAGATGAATAATTAATATGACTAATTTATCATGTATCTTTTATTGTTTATAATTCATATGTATATGTATCATTAATTTTTTAACTAACATGAGAAAATTAATTTACATATGCATAAACTTGAAGCCCTTTCATGAGTATCCCACACAGTCTCATGGTTCATTAGGTATAAGTCAATACTCCCCATAGAGATTAATGTATTTTACCATTTGTAAAATATATCTCATTGCCACCTATCTCTCTTATTTCATGGAGTGTAGCTGCCAGCAAATAGGTATTTTTCAGAATTGTCTTCCTTGAGTGAGGAAAATGTATGAATGGAAGAAGAAAGTGAGACATTTAGTATGTCTAAATCAAGGAGATCAAGTTGAGGTCAAAATATTAGAAAGAAATTCAATAAGCATATGAAATTTTTCCTTGCTCAAAGGGGTTCATGTTCTTATGCTGATGAGAGTGAGGGTGACTCTGATGTGCCCTTTAGGTACATACATCTACAGAAACAATGGCTCCCTAATGAACTTCCTTGAATAAACACTAACTTTTGTGTTGGAGAGAGAATATATCACATAGCACCATCCTCATTACATGGTTTGGGCCTATTTTCCATGAATGGCATAAAACTCTCTTACAAATAGGTTGTTGAGTTGATAGAGTATGTAAGACCTTGATATGACTATGTTTGCTGGATGAAGATTGTTGGATATAAAAAAGTATGTGTAGGTATGCATTTGTGGAAAATTATATCAAACAAAAAGTTAGTGAACAAAGGAAAATAGTAGCTATATATATTGATGGAAGACCAAAACCATCAAGGAATATTACAAGTTTTATAAATAGCACACAACCTACGTCAACTAAGAAATGACCCAATTGCATATATGAGATACATGAGAGAAATCATGTATTTGTAGGTGTGACGAAATCAATACATAGAGGCAAATAGATTCTTATTGATTACAACTTGAATCACATAGATACAAATAAAGCCACTATCATGGGCAAGGTTGTACATACTATTCACATTTAAAATGAACTCCAATCAATGAATCCAACACACAATTAATTTTTTATAATTTTTTGCTAACTTAGAATAATAAAATGTGTTAAATAACATGACTCAATTTTTTTTTTTGAAATATAGGGCTATAGTATGGATCAATAGCCACATAATATGGATGGTGGTGATGGTTCTCACAAGACTTCTTCTTCTCGATAGGTAAAACTCATTGTTGTTGTAAAAAATAGATACAAGAATATGTTAAGTCATTTTTTCTATTATGTTTTATTCTTCACTACTATTTTGGATTGATTTTAAATATAGCACTAATAATATTGTTCTCACAAACTAGTGTTGATCATGAAAAGGGAAAGGAAAAAGTAGTCCACGAGGAGCTGCACAATGAGCATGATGAATTCATGATTATTTTTTTTTTTTTTTTCAGTCGCTAATCCTATGGTTGCAATACAAAAGGTGCTTAGGTTTAAGAAATTTCCATGAATTTGACCTCAGACTCCTAAAATACAATAGAGGAAGGATGAGTTGACACACCTAGTTGAGACATATACAATAAGTATTAATGTAATTTTTAATTATAAAAAAATTTTTATAAATTTTTTTATAGTACACACTCTTTTATTTATGGAATTAAATAAAATTCATGTGTTATTTTTATAGAGGATGTTGAAGAGGTTCAAGGGTGATGCCCCAGATGATGATATTTCAAGTGGTTCAAGTACATTGCATGTTCTATCCTTCATTTTTTTTTTCGAACAATTTTTTTTGATAGCACTAACAATGTTGTTTTATTGTGCTCTAAAATCCTCATTTTCAGATCCTACTAGTGATCCTATGTTCACTACACCACCTTCTACAAGGAATAGAATCAAAGAAGTAATGTCAACTACATATTTGGCAACACATAACATGACCATAGATGCAATGGCAATGCCTATTGGTAAGTATATTCCTCTTTTTCTCTCATTTTTCATGTGTTTATTTCACTTGAACTATTATTTCTTAAGGGTCATTTTGAAATATTGGATTCAATTTATGCAAGAGGTGATGAGGACATTCTTGGATTGATCTAAATTGACAAAGAGGGCTATGAAAACGATATCTGGTGAAACAATTACATATGATACCAATGTTCAAATTCTGGAAAATCTTGCAAAACTCGAAAGAGTTGTATGCAAACCAAAAACCATCTTATTCATTGAGATTGAAGGAATATATACAATGATGGAATATAAACAGCCACCATAGCATGAATTTGAAATTTTTATGTGGCTAACAAATAAAAACAACAAATTAGACTAAACTTATTCAAAACTAGGTGTTTAATTACCCCAACTTGTTGGTCTCATAACTTTTGATGCATAACTCAAAATTTGAAACTGCTTACACCATTGGAAAGAAGAACTGAAGTTCTAGTTCACTCCCTAAAATAGTGAGCCTTTGGTTGCGCAGTTTTAGGGACCAACTATAGTTTGAGCTTCAAATTTTGAGTAGAATACCTCCGAAAAGCCCAAACAAAAAGATATAGAAAAACTATTAAAAAAAATAAAAATGAAAATACTTTAAAAAATATTAGATCTTCTAATATAATTTGGAATATGGGTGTACCTTTGCTAGATGTATGAAAACACTAAAGAATTGATCAATTTCTCATGAACAATGAAGATGGTCTTCTCCCGAGAGTAGCCCAACTTCTAGGTACTATAAAGATTGATCCTTTCTTTTATTACTATACAATCTTATAGTCATAATCAAATGCACTAACCTCCCATACAGTCTGTTGTAATAACTACTAATCCCATTATTATTTTTTAGGGAATAATTTATTTTATGAAAACTTAATGATGAATTTTATGCATATTTGGGTTGACCATATGCATAGGGTATCATATTTTGATTTCATTTATAGATAATGTTTCCTTTGATCAATTTCTTCAACTAAATTAAAAGGTACCTTTAGTTCATTTATGAATCTAACAATATTTTTATTTTCTTAAAAGGTGGAATTTACAAACTAAAGAGTTAAAGGATAAACTCATTGATGTCATGACAACACATTTTGGACCCAATATCCTTCAAAGACTTAGGCTCCTTCAGAAAGTGAGCCAAGCTTTGAAGTATATTAGGTACAAATACATGAACCAAATGAAATACAACCCTTTTTATGAGTGGCCCCTCTATATTCTTGTTATTGAGTGGGAGAATCTTAGAAAGGATACCACTAAGAAAAAATCAATATATGGTGGAGAAATAGTACTACCCAAGAAAGAAGGTATATCATATTATTAAGAATGAAATTATGTACTAATTACTCTCAATACTTATGTGAACTAACATATTTTAGACTTCAAATAGGTTTCCTAACACATCAAAGGAAAAAGAAATAAGAGAATAGAAGCACAAACAATACAATCTTGGCTCAGATGGTTATTCAAAACTTGATGCACAAATTGTAAGTGTAAATGAAAAATTATATGCAAATATTTATAAATTGTAAATAATATAGTCTTGATGAAATTGATTACAAAAAAATTCATGATACCAAGAAAAAATGTAGGCCATGGAGTTTAAAAAATAATGTCTAAAGAGGACAAGAAATTAGCCTAGAGACAAGGCTATACAGACGTGGCTAAACAACTCCGAGTAATGAGTGTGTTAGGTTCTTCTGTTGGATCTATTGATATGGTAAATAAGTCAATTGATTTTTATTTCAAATTGAATACTTTAGCAATTATTATATTTTATTTTAAGTTCCAAAAATATAAGTAATTATGGTTGTTTTAAGTAAGGAAACAATGATTATATATTTGTTTAAAAATTTAAACTGAATATATTTATATGTATTAAAATGAATGATTAACATTTCTTAGTATTTATATGTATATATTTTTTATAAATCTACTAATTATTTACATTGGGTTGTAGCCTACCAATCCTTATACACCAACCAAGCACCATGGAGGCATCGATTTGAATGTGGATCGTAGTAATGAAGGTACATATTTTCTATTCGATTTTTTATTTCTGAATTATTAATACAAGTAAACATTTTAAATTGAATTTGGTGTAATAATAAAAATTTAACTATAATATGTGTTTGGATTATAAAAATATCTTTTATTTTGGGTGCATGGGATGTAGAGGTTGTTCTTGATGAGCATGTTGAGGTTCAAGCCGGTGGGAAAGATGATGTGGTTGGACAAGGTAAAGAGCACTACAATGTTCTTTAAAATCTTTAAAGTCTCAAATTTTTTAAATTTAATCCTTTAATATGTTATTGCAAATGACCCACTTTTGTAAAGGAAAACGAGATCACATTGGGTGAGAAAAGATATCAATGATGACATGGATATGCCTTTGCAACAATATAGGGAAGGGAAAAAATGATTCATGTGAACTTATGTAACTTATTTATGCAACTTATTTGATAATGATTGATGTTTATATCTAGATATTTTATTTATGTTCTATTGAATGTGAATGTGAATGTTCTAATGAAACTGTTGTGTTAATGAATGTTATCATGTGATAATTCATGAATTTTACATTTTATTAATAGAATGAATGAATTTTCGATGTTAACAAGAAATTTAGATGTTTAAGGAGGGGGGTAGAGAATATTAAACTATTCTTGAAAGCAAGTGAAGCTCAACCATTAACCTATGATTGTATGAAAACTAACTATGTGAATCTCTTGGTTTCAGGCAATGCAGAAGGAGGCCATAGTTCCATATACAATCTCAATTCATATGCATACAACATCTGGTGAAGCTGAAAAAATGCAATAGGTCTGCAATTTTGTTAAAGGTCTTTAATAAGGTATTTTAAGTTGTCGATAATCATGAACATTCTAATGTTCATGATGGTCTATAATTTTAAAAACTTAATAGACCTATTAAATAAATGCCAACATGGTGGGTTTTTTCAGCTCCACCTATTGTCCATGGATATAGAACATAGCTGCATGTGCATTTTTTATTTAGAGTGGCATTAAAAGTAGGATGAGCACCTAAAAATTGATAGTGATTCCTCTATGGGGGAGATGGTATCATTAGTGGAACCCTATAGCTTGGAAACTCTATGTCCTTTTGTCTTTACAATATAGAGAAATGGATACCAATTTAAGGATGAACTAAAAAAGAAATGGTTAAGTGTATAAATTTTCTAGAACTTATGAAAAATATTTTAATCTGAAACTTATGTCAATTTTTTTTAATGATAATAGTTTTCTAACATTAGATTTTTCTACTCTAGTGCTTGTTGATGGTGACAAAAAAATTGTGTTTGCTAGATATAATGAGAACAAGTTTACTAGGATTGCATCAAAATATGAAGTGAGGTATGTAATATTTGGTAATTTTCTAATCTATATTGATAATAAAATCTATAGATAGAATTTAAGAGTAGATTATGCTAAAATATGGGTTACTTCAGCTAAGAGATCATAATTTTATTGCTTTCAAGCGAGGTCTTGAATGTTTGGTAAACTATTCTTATGACTTATGGTATATGCATATTCTAGTCTAAATAACTGAGTGAAGATTATTTTTTCTTCCACAAGAATCTCTAATTATAGAAATAAGGGACTAGAATAATAAATTTAACACATATGGATAGCTCATAAGTTTTAAGACCTCCATCTTTGCAAGACATTTATGGATATTTAGATTTAGTTCTAGTCTTCCACTAAAAATCAGATTTTTCCGCTTCAGTACTTTCTGATGGGGATAAATGGATTGTGCTTGCCAAATTTAATGCAAACAAGTTTACTAGGATTGCATCAAATTATGAAGTGAGGTATGTAGTATTTGATACTTTCCTAATCTATATAGACAATGAATTTAATACATAGAATTTTAGAGTTTATTACACTAAAAATAAGCAAGATTAGATCTTGGTAATTGGTTGAATTAGTGTATGTCATATACTTGTTATCTAACTAGTATTATCCATTTGGAAGATAGTCTAAAGACCTTATAAAGCTTATGAATAACCAAATTGATACAAGGAAGAAACTAAGCGAATCCATCAAGACTAGATATCACTTTCAATTCTTTGATCAAAATTTTGTCTCAATAATGATGATGAGGAAACACCCAAAGATTTTAAGATCTAAATGTATGAATTAAAGGTATTTTGTCAATTAAGAATCTACGATGTGATCCCTTTGGATGTAGGAGCATCCTTGGTTGGCTTTTAATCTCATAGGATGGTGTGGTTTAGCTTTGGAGTTTGGGAACTTAGTTGAAGAAGGAGGTGTGACTTAGTCGATACTGAGTTGGTTTGGTTGTTATGTTAACCGAGTGACTCATTTAATGAATATGTTTGGAAAAGCTTGGGGAACTTGGTTTACATTGGGAGCTTGTCAGTAGTGTTTCTTGAGTCAACTTAGTCAATGAAGGATCTTTTTTGCTTCTAGGAGCTTGGCATACAGTGTGGTGCTCGGCATGCACTGGGAGCTTAGCAACTCTTGGAGTTTGCTGATGATCAGATTGGTCTTTTTGACTCTTGACTTGTTCTTGGTTCCTATTGGTGCCAAGTTGTTTGTGAGCCAAGTTTGGGTATTTAAGTGGTGTTGAAGTTGACTTGTGGCTCAAAATATATTAAATGTGAGGGATTTACTATAATTTGTATTGAAATGAGTTGAATTGTGGCTTGGTTTTGTATAAGTAGGAGTTTTTGTGGAGTCTTTAGGACATTATCATCCATCTTGGAGAAGAGGATGAAGGGTAGATGCAAACTTTAAAGAGCTAGTAGCTATGTCTTGAGAACCAGAGGATTGGTTGGTGGACATGAGGGTACAAGTGTGGATTGTTCTTGGTGTTCTTATCCATTTGTGGCTCTCGACTAGTTAATATTGGGATTGTAAGTTTGATCTTGTGGGATCTTGCAAAACTGATATTGTAATTGATGTTTGTATTTGGCCCTAACCTAGATAGTCTTATGACTAGGCATATTGCATGCAATAAGTTATTTAATAAATAAGAGTTGTTATTTGGTATCAAATCTTGCACTATTATTTCTTGTTCTTGTGTTTTTGGTGTGTCTTTAGGGATTCTCTTGCCTTGCATTGCATCAGGTGTTATTAGAATGGAGGTTGTTCCTGAGTGTGTGGACAGATACCTAAAGTTTATTAATTTATGCACTAGGATCTTAGGTTGATCTTGTGGAGCTTATTGATCTTTTGGATCTATTGATTTGGGTTTATGAAAATTTAGGAAGATTCCTTCAAGCAGACTGGACCTTAGCAAAATTGATGATCTTAGTGATGTTATGCAAGAAAGGTTCTTAGGGAAGATTAGAGAAGAATTTAGATTTGAGATTGCATTGATGAATAGTGACATGATTGTGGAAATTGTGAGTGCTTTAGGTGGTATACCTAGACATGTAGCTACTAATGATGGCTACGAGGAAGTTTTTGAAGACCTTGAAGTTATTGGATCTAGTGTGAGGACAAAACTGATCATTTGGAGAGACCTATTAGAACTAGGGCTGGTCAGTTTGCTAGACTTGGATCTCAGTTGAAGCTGAAGCATAAGATGAAGGTTTCTAATTTCTTAGTTACTTTGACTCCTAAAGACCTAATTAACTAGATTGGTGAATTGGAAGACTACTTTGAGCTTGAGGATATTGAGGATCTACTCAGAGTAAGGTTGGAACAAACTAAGCTAAAAGGAATTACTGCTCTTTGATGGAAAGAACTACAAAGAGATAGAGAAGAAGAAGGTGAAATGAAGATCACAAGGAGGAGGTTGATGGTGACTAAGTTGAAGGCTAAGTTCATTACTATTGATTATGAAATTGAGTTGTTTAAGAGGTTCTAGAATCTATTTAGCAGAAAGATATGACTATGAAAGATTATACCGAGGAGTTTTACAAGTTGACTATTTAGTCTGGGCATAAAGAACTATTAAAGGAGAAGGTAGCTCAGTAAATTAATGGTTTGAGATTCAATATTTAGGATGAGGTTGGTATGTTGAATATTTCTTTAGTTGAGGATGCTTATTAGTATGCACTAAAGGAAGAAGATAAGTTGAAGAGGAAAAGTCAAGGTAATTCTAGAGGAAAGGAGAAGTAGGATAACTTGTCAATAGATAAACTGAGTGCAAAACGTGAACCAAAACCTATTGATTAGAAGAGAAGGATAGGTGGAGGTGGGTTTAGTGGTAATTTTTTCATATGTGGTGAAGAAGGGCATAGATCTTTTGAATGTCCTCATGATAGGAAAGCTACTATTGTGAATGATGTTCTAGTCCAAGACAGTCAGCCTAAGCAAAGAGAGACTTTGCTAGCTTAGTGAGTACTAGTTGTTTAGAGGACATTGGATTCTTGTTATAGGACTAGGTTGTTTAAGGTTTTTTGTAAGTCTAGTTGTAAGGTTTGCAAGTTCATTGTGGATGGAAAAAGTACTGATAAAATTTTTGCTAAGGAGATGGTTTAGAAACTTGGTTTGAAGAGAGTGTGACACCCTTATCCTTATAGGATTGGCTAGTTGTAAGGTGAGCATGCTTGGAAAGTGAGGGAGCAATGCCTTGTTGATTTCTAGATTGGGTAGTATAAGGATCAAGTTCTGTGTGATATTATGGACATGAACAATTTTCATGTCTTGCTTGGTAGACCTTAACTGTATGATTGTAGGGTTGTGCATGATTGTGTCAAGAATGTGTTTACTATTGAGAAAGGTGGAAGGATGTATTCCCTAATTCCTTTATAGAATGAAGAGATTAGTAAGAGGAACCTAAGTATTGATTGCCTAGTTGAGCTGGTAGATTTTGAGAAGGTTGGAGATCAATATGGAAAGAAGACTTGTAGCAAACTAAGGATGGATATGAAGAAGAGAAAGAACAAGAACAAGGAAAAGAGTGTAGAAGTTAAAGACTTGGAGGATATGTATGTGAAGGACTGGTTTGAGATTTATGTACTAAATCCCAGAAGATGTTCTTCTAGCTATTAAGAACATCTTCTCAAATCTGGGGTGTCTGAAGAAGGAGCATCCCTGGTTAGCTTGTAATCCTACAAGATGGTGTGGTTTGGTTTTGGAGTTTGGGAACTCGGTCAAAGAAGGAAGTGTGACTCGGTTGATACTAAGTTGGTTTGATTTTTTGTATTAACTGAGTGACTTAGTTAATGAAGATGTTTGATAAAGTTTGGGGCACTCAGTTTACACTGGGATCTCATCAATAGTGTTGCTTGATTTAGCTCGGTTGAAGAAGGAACTTCGTTGCTTGTTGAAGCTTGACATACACTATGGTGCTTGATATGTACTAGGAATTCAGCAATTCATAGAATTTTCTAATGCTCAACTTGGTCTTTCTAACACTTTTCTTGGTCTTGGTTCCTATTGGTTCTGAATTGTCCATGAGCGAACTTTGGGTATTTAATTTATGTTGTAACCAACTTGTGGCTCAACATATATTTAATGTGAGGGATTTAATTTAGTTTATAATGAACTGGACCAACTTGTGGCTTGGTTGGTTATAAGTAGGGGGTTTTCTAGATCTTTAGGACATTGTAATCTACCTTGGAGAAGAGGATGAAGGGTAGATGTAAATTTTGAAGAGCTAGTAGTTGTAGCTTGAGAACCAAAGGATTTCTTGGTGAACCTGAGGGTACAAGTGTGGATTCTTCTTGATGTTATTCTCTAGTTGTGATTCTAGACTACCTAGGATTCGGATTGTAAGTTGGATCTTGTGGGGTTTTGTAGAATTGATATTGTAATTGTTGTTTGTATTTGGCCCTAACACAAAAGGCCTTACAGCTAGGCATATTACATGCAATAAGTTATTTTATGAATAAAGAGTTGTGATTTGGTATTAGATCTTGTATTGTTGTTTCTTGTTGTTGTATTTCCATTGTGTGGTAATTTGCTAGGGGTTTGGACATCTTCTTTAGGGATTCTCCTGCCTTGCACTGTACCACCTTTTGGAACATTGCTAGATGTTACATTCCTTGAAGCATACTTGAATATCATTAAATATAAGAGGTAAAAAGGTTTTAAATATCAACCAATGCACATTTGATATGCTTAAATTCTGCTTGGTTTTTTAATTAGCTAAGATGGTTTACTACTATATATTGTGTACTATTTAAGTGAATGAATTGCTAATGCATTAATGTTATGTTTGTGAGTCTGAGGTTACATCTCCTTAAGTAATGACCACTTGAGGCAATGCAATTTTCTTGTAATTAGTTTCATTTAATCAAGCAATAGTTAGAATTTTTGTTTTCTTCCATTAAATAACTACTATATTTATGATTCTAAAGTGATATAATTTAGTAATAAAGTTAGCGTATACACCCTAAAATGGTTTCCTAGAATATGGGCCCCCATTATCCAATTTATCAAATTTCTTGAATAATGTGTTGCAATATTTTATTAAATCAATTCAAATCATTTTCCTTGATCACATTGTAATTAATTTAAATATTTAAATATTTCCTAAGGTTTGATAATTTTATCCCAAGTCTTATTTAATTAAAAGAAAACATCTCTTTTAATTAAATAATTAATCCACATTTAATTAATTAAGAGAAAAACCTCTCTTTTAATTTAATTAAATAATTACTATTTAATTAAAAGAAATTGCTCCTTTTTAATTAAATAAAATCCCACATGACAAATGAAATAACATAAATAAAAACTAAATAAAATATTTTTTCCTCTACACTTAAATGCACATATCTCTAAGTGGGATTCCACTTAATTTTCCTCTTCTTTTGTCATTGGTGGAATTTTGTCTCACACAAATCATTCTTTCTTCACCCTTGATTAAATTTTATTGCCTCTTAATCTTAATTTTCCATTCTTCTTTATAAGGGAGAGCCCTCTCCTCATTTTTGACATCCATGATTATGCTATTGTTATGCTGCAAGTCTGGAGAGAGAATTTTTGAAGTAGGAATTTGCGAATGAAAGCTTTTTGTGGAGAACTTCAATCTTCTTGTCTTCATCTCTCATACATCCATGGATTCCATCATCATTCTCCATCCTTTCATTTTTCATATTAGCTTAGATCCTTATTTACTTTCATAGATTAGATTTTTTTTCATGCATTGCTTTGCATTGTTATCATTTAAATTAGCTTGCATCTTCATTTGCATTCATATTTTGATTCTTAAATCTATCATTTTATGGTGTACTTGCATAGGCACAAACTAGGTCAAAAATGAGGGCCTCCATTAGAAACCATTGTACTCCATGAATAGAGACCTATGAGCTGCCATTCAAGACCTCATTCTTGATAAATCTTTGATATAATGACTCATAGAAGTGTATCAACATATTAGAAAATACTTTTTGTGCTTACCATTGGGCAACCCACACTTACTTCCTAGTTTTAGACATTTTTGGAGCTAAAGCCCTTATGCGGATTTGTTTGGAGACAAAAAAACCTAGATATTGAAGATTTGATCATATCTCCCAAATAGCTTGGTGTTTTGGTCTAATTTTTTTTTTATAGGTTCTCAACCTATCAAAGAAGCTTTAATAAAAAAATTAGAGTTTTTTTAGATATTTTCTACTTTTTATAATTTTTTCTTGAATTTTCATGAAAAATCATTTTAGAGTGCAAATTAGCAAATTTTTCAAAAAATTCTACATTTTTTGAAAGTTTCTGAATTCTAAATAGGTTTGGTTCTTTGTGCTTTAATTTTAGATATCACAATTAGTCTTGATAATTTGATTTGTAAAAACTGGTCTATTTTGATAAAATGCCTCCATGGGGCACAAATGAAAAATACCTATTCAAAATTATAACATTTTTGTAAAGCTCTCTAATTTTTGATAGGGGTCTTTTTTCTATATTTATGATTTTGGATCCAAATTCGTATCATATAGGTCCAATCTTGTTGACTAGGTCAAAAATCAATATTAAAAAAAGGGCATTTAATGAATAGCTTGCATTTAATTTTCACATGGATCAATGCATGATGTGAGCTTTCATTTTGGTTATTTTCTTCTTATTTTCACTCTTAAAAATTAGATTTTTAGATCTAACCCTAGTTTTGGATAAATTGGTAATATATTGCATATCTTGTGTTTCCTTGTTTTGCTTGTTGCCTTGTTTGTTTGTTTGTTGTTTTTCTTGTTGCTTTGTTTGTTGCATATCTCTATAACATTTGGATTTGGAAGTGAATTTAACCCTCTCATGTGTTTGGCTTGAGTTCTTTTACATGCTTTCATACATTCACACTTCATTTGGTGTTCTAAAATTGGATCTAGATTTACTTTCATGCATATGTGTTTCACATAGTAATTAGGGCCTGTGAACACTATTTGTAGAGTTTTTGAGGGAATGTGCTTCTTTCACTTGACTTACATGTGAAGCTCTTCTCGATGATAGATCCCCTTGTAGTTAGGGAAGGATATTTGTCATTAACTCACTATTCCACTTGGGTTTGTCCTCAACATCCATTAGTACTTTCTCTTTTGAGACAGGTGGTGCTTGTTGTTGGATTTTCCATAAATTTGGTGAGATTATTTTGAATTAGAATATCAAAGAATCTTGTTTACTATGTTTGGGTAAGGTAAAGAGGCCATAGGACTATGCTATGTTCCCTTTTGTGCACATTAGAAACTTGGAATCCCTGAATCTAAGCCAAGTCCCCATGTGGTACAAATTTGTGAGTCTTCCTTGATTAAAGAAGGTTAATTGTAGTGGACATTCCCTTTATTGGGTCAACCATGTCGACGGAACCTCAAGCGGTAATAGTCATTTTTAACATGGTAGTAGAAATCGGTATATAAATATCCTTGTGGGAGAAATCCTCATAGGTGTAGTCTTTTGTTGGGTTTTTGGATCTCTTTAGTATCTTCAATTGATTAAATTCTTATAATATGTCAAAACCATAGTGCGCTAGGATTGGATTTCATTCACTCTAGATTGCAAAAGATATAGAGTTGAACATTACTAGGAACCATAGTGCTACCACATTTTCTTTTCAAGGACTATATGTGTGATTGGAAAATATTTTAAGAACATATACAGTGGTGGTTCTAGGGATTAAACTGATACTATGACACTATTCTTGTTCATGTGTAAGGTTTCTTTGGCCCTTTCTCATTGTTTGAAGGTGTTTTCTTGAAATTCTTGATTATTTTCTTGTTTGCCTAGTTTATGATTCAAAATTTATCACACCTAGTTAGATATTTAAAACAAATAAAATCTGAGTTCCTGAGTCAAGACTTTATGATCAAATTGCTTCGCTATCCTATTATTTCCAGTCTCCCTAGGTTATTCAGTTTAGATTAGGCTACTTACCCTATTGTTAGAATATTTTTTTCACCTTGGGTTATTGTGCTCTGACCCCTTGAATTAGTGATCTTTGATTTGACAAGTGACCTTGTTTGGAGTTGGTGAGTTAGAGATAGTTAGGTTGTTGAGAAAGATATACCTTTGGATTCTTTGATATTATGATTGGAGAGTCTTAGTAATCTCTTTTCCATCCACTTTCATAAAAATTCAGTTTTAATTATTTTTACTTTGGGTAAATCATCCTCCTAATCCATATGTGCAAGGGTATTCACCCAAAGTTGTGGGCACCTCTGTGGTAGTGTTGGTTTATGCCTATTGCAAAATTCTATCTTATCACATCTCTTTTGGACAAGTGAGTTCTTTTACTATCCTAGCTTCGTACCAATATTTATTAGGGTTATCCTATCACCTAGTACCTTTTCTTTCATGCTAGTTACAACAAGATATCAAGTAGATCAAGGAAAGTGGCCTCAAGTAATCTTAAAACAATTACCTTTAGTTCAAAAACATCAAAGATGTAAGGGAAAAGAACCTTTGTTTGTGCAATTGCCTGACAATATTCCAAAAGCTTTTTTTGACCCTAGTAGTAACCTTATTGTGTTGAGTACACCCTTAGCATCACCTCACTCAGATATGGATATGAATATAGAAATTTCTCCACAAAAGAAGAATTGAAGTGGTGAATACTATGTCGACCTTTCGAGTGGTGATCCCTCTTGTGGAAATAGACCAACCTCACCCCATATTGAGGATAGATATTTGGATGCACACCAAAGGGCTGAGAAAAGTAAGAATTATATCTATCAAGAAGAGAAATCCCAATATGATGATCAAATTGGTGAGCCTTCTAGTGCTCATGTAAAGGCAACATTTACTAGTAACTAGTTTAGATAGTTAAGACTGCGTACATCACTTATGACACCTTTAGGTTATGCGAGTGATAGACTCAAAGTACTTGAGCATGAGAGAAAAGCCTTTCTAGAGGAACAAGCTAAGGAGGAAGAACAATTTCGAGATCCCTAGAGGAAGAAAGGCAAGTTATGCTTGAGATAGAAAGGAAAGCCCATCAAGAAGCACAAGAGCTTCTCATGGCTCAACAACTTGACAATAAATTCAACAATGTGTACATTGGTGGTGGAAACAACTCTCCTCCACTCACTCCTCCTGAGACTCCATGAAATGGAAAACATTGGAGAACACCTTCACCATCTCCTAGTCCTAGAGGAAGGAGAGCTTCAAGACATGATGATTATAGGAGATCAACATCTCTTAGAGTTTCAAGACAACTTTCACAACATGCTCATCATGGTTCACAATATGGAGGTGGTAGCTTGAACACTGACCACAATTCTTATGATTTCATGGCTATGCAACAAGACCCACATTTTCAGCAACATGTGGATGCATATATGGAACAAAAAGAAGATTCATGCTTTCAACATTAATCAAAAAAAGGAGCTAAGGTCCCTTAAAACTTTGATGTAGAGAAAAAGATTCAAAATCATGATCCCTCTATGAAAGAAGAAATTGACCAATTGAAGAAATAGATGAAGCAAATATTAGCACCCAAGAGTTCCTTTTCACTTGATTTAGTTTGTCGTAATCATTTTGATAAGAGAAGTGACATGAAAGATTTTCCTAGAAAAATTGAGATCCCCAAATATGAAAAATATGATTGAAATGGGGATGCCAATGATCGTGTGCGTTAGTTTTATACTATGAGTTTTGAGTTTCATTATGAGAACTCATACCTTATTAGATCATTTCCAATGAGTCTTAAGGGTCAAGAAATGGAATAATTTACCAATACAACTCCTCTTGTTAAGATGTTCCCTGAGTTAATTTAGAGATTTGTTCAACAGTTTACATAAAATCTTTCACAATCTATCTCACTATTGGACTTATGTCACACAAAGAAAAATCAAGGAGAATCCTTTGTTACTTTCTTGCAAAGATGAAGATGATGGTGCTCTTGCTATTCTAGGACTATTCTTGAGAAAGAAGAGATTGAAATCCTCATTAGTAACATGATTCCTAAGATGAAGTACAAAGTTAAGAAGATGGTTTTTGAGTTCTTTGATACCATGGTTGAAGCCACATTTAGAATTGAGGATGTTTTGAGAGAGCAAGGTATTTTGACAAAAAATCGAAACAACAATGGTCATAGTAACAACAACAATAGTTCAAGGATAAAGGAAAGAACACATATTCGAATAAGAAAAAAAAGTGGTTAATGATAGAGTTGTGGATTCCTCTAAACCTAAAGACTAAGTTGTTCTCCAATTGGCTAGTGCCAATCAACAAAGTAACAAGCCAAGATATCAAGAAAGGCCTAAAGGAGAGAAATTCAACTTTACACAATTGGGTGACTCATATGAAGAGATATTCACAAAGCTCCTTACTCATAATTTTGTGCACCCTTATGATGCTGGAAAGTTCTTCATACCTGATGTTAAGCCATGGTGGTGGGATGAGAAGGCCTATTGCAAACTTCACAATGGCATTGGACACAATATTGAAAGCTGTGAGAGATTTAAGCATATTGTTCAAGATCTCATTTAGAATGGAAAACTTGAAATAGATGGATTAAATACCAATGCTGATCACACAACATTCAATGAGCCTTTGCCCAAGTATGAGAAAGGGGAAGCTTCCCAACCTAAGAATGGCAAGGCTGCAATTAGTTACACTTATGAAAATGCAGAAAATGTTATCAATATGCTTGAGGTTGTAGAAGAAAGTGTCAACATGATGAAGGATAAAGATCCCAATGGTTATGATTTAAGTTTGAGCTCTCTTATCCTTGGTGAAAAACCTATTTTGGTGCTAAGTGGTGCTCACTCTAGAGAGTCATCTCAAGGTCCCCTTGTCATTAGAGAACCCAATTCAAACTAGTCAAGTAAACCTAAGAAAGTGTCTTCCCAAAGTCTCAATGTTGTTACATTAAGTCAAGGACCCCTCTTTGTCAAAGGACCTAGTTAAAACCAACCAAGTGAGCTAAAACAAGTGCAATCCAAGTATGCTCTTTATGTCCTTCCCATTAGGATTGGTCCTATTGAAAAAGACATTTTATTCCAAATAGTTGATGTTGGAACCCTTGCATACAATATTTTACTTTGTTGACCATGGATTCATGATATGCAAGCAGTGTCATCTACCTATCATCAGTGTATTAAGTTCCTTTACAATGGAATAGAGATGTTTATACCTAGGGATAACACTTTGTTTATTAACTCAATTTCAACAAGTACTCATGTTCCCCTCAATAGAGAAGTAGATGATTTTGATGCAACTTTAGCTGAATGTAAAGACAAGTTCAAATCTATAGACCTTGGCATGGGGGGATATCAACTCATCTCCCTCATAGCATTACTAGTTTCACCTAGGTCTTATTGTAAACCTTCACTAGATATGAAACCTTCCTCTTTAGCTATGACATTATTTGACACATTTGTATAGTTGTCAATGCCTATTCAAGATGAGAAAGAAGATGTGGTTGTTAGAGATTAGATTTATAGAGAAGAGAATTATATGCATGATGAGAACTTCACTCCTCCTAAAGCTTATGGAAGAGGGTATACTTTTCTTAAGAAGATGGGCTATCCTAGTCATGGCCCTCTTAGTAATATATTGGGTGCTAGAGATGAACCCCTTGATCATGGTCTTTTTGAATGCAAGTCTAAGAAGTCGGTTGGCCTAGGATATGCGAATCACAATAAGAATGTTGCTCCTATCCTTGATAAGTTAGATAGTGAAGAAGAACAAGAGTGCATACCTAACTTGGGAAATTTGCAAGATAGGTGTGAAGATTGGGTCCCTTCTACTAATCTCCTTTGGGGAGATTTAGATAGTCTAGTATCTCATGAGACAGTTAAAAATTTAGAACAAGAGAGTGCGACCCTTGATGATATTGAGGCTTCCACATCTAGGCATCCCAAGCATTCATGGTGTAAGCATCCTAGCTGAGATTTAGAAATAGATTCCAATTAGTATGAATGGGACTCCCTCTCAGAGCCTTCTATAGTTTATATAGATATTGATTTTGTTCATACATATAGTTCTCAACCTAATTTAATCCATGATTCATGTATATGATTAGATGATTTGAACTCACATGTTGCCTTAGTGAACAATTCTTCTCTTGTTAGGATGAATCCTAATTTGGGTAGTTTAGGAAGTTACTTGATGGACTCTGACTCTTTAGTCACTAGAGATATCATTCATATTCATAACCTTGAGCCAGTCATTGATTTACCCCTTGTTCATCCTAACTTGATTGATTGGTCCCAACATAATCACGAACCTACGCTTTTAATGTTTCAAAATGATTATGAGATAGCCTGCTATTTGAATGCAATTGAACCCATAATCTATTCCACCAGTGAACTAGCTACCAACATGATAGAGCCAGACATCAAGTACCTTAGTTTCAAAATAAAAAGAATAAGATTTTTGATGGTGAAAACAACTATGTAGCGGTGTCAAAACCAAAAAAAGTAAAAAGAAAGGACGTATCCTAGGGTGAAAACTTGTTTGAGGTGCTTGAGGATGAGGTACTTGATCATCTCCCTAGTTATTTTCAAGATAGATATTTAGTGCTTATTGAACCAACACAAGAAATCAATTTGGGTATAGATGAAAGAACATGGAAGATGTTCTTTGATGGATCCTTAATGAAAATTAGTTTTGGAGCTGGTGTTTTGTTTGTTTCTCCTCATGGGTACATGATTCCTAAATCTTACAAGTTATTATTCCCATGTTCAAATAACATTGTTGAGTATGAAGTTTTAACAAATGGACTTAAGATGGCTATAAAATGGAGAATTATAGAGTTACACATCTATGGGGATTCATAGTTGATAATCAACCTATTCAATGATGATTATTTGACAAAAAATGAGAAATTGGTACCTTACAAGAAAATGTTTGATTCATTGAGATGCTAGTTTATATTTGTCTCATTTTAGCAAATCCCTAGAGTAGAAAACAAAGTAGTTGATGCTATGGCTACACTTGCTTCACTTCATCCATTAGAGAAACATGAATCAAGATTTGAATTCCTAGTGGAAGAGCTACATCACCCTATCTATGATTCCCAAGAAAGTCATATTATTTGTACCCTTGTTTTTCATGAATCATCCCATTACAGTGCCATTTATTCATACCTTCATGATGGCATTACACTTGAAACCTTTAACCAATCTAAATGCAAAAACCTTATTTGAAATGCCTCTCGCCATTTCCTTGTCTCTAGTGATTTATATAGGAGGGGTCTAGATGGAACACTTCTTAGATGCTTAGAAAAGGAAGAATCTGATCAAACATTAGTTGACATCCATGTAAGCATTTGTGGGGGACATTCTAATGGTCTTTCTATGGCTCCAAGGTTGCTTATGGTGGGGTACTATTAGCCCATGATGCAGATTGATGTAGTAGCTTTTACAAAGTCATGTGAAAAGTGTCAAAAACATTGTAACCTAATACATGCTTCGGGCAGGAAACTCACTCCTTCTATCTCTCATTGGTTGTTTCAATGTTGGACCTTTCATCTTGTTGGGCAGATTCATCCCAACTCTTCATGTGGACACAAGTTTATTATCAGTGCTACTAATTACTTCACTAAATGGGTAGAAGCTATCCCACTTTCTCTTGCCTCAGGAAAGATAGTTTCTCTATTTATTTTGAATCATATTATTTGTAGATATGCAGTTTCTATTGAGATTATAAGTGATAGAAGAGGCCAATTTAAAAATAAGGACCTTAAATATATCTATAAGAAATTCAATATAAAACAAAATTGGTCGTCCATTTACTTCTTGCAGGGAAATGGTCAAGTAGAAGCATCAAATAAAACCACTCTCAAAATTTTACATAGAACAGTTCATAAGAATCATAGAGATTGGCACTTATAGATAAATCTAGCTTTGTGGGCCTATAAAATGAGTATTCATACTCCTACTAGGGCTACTCCTTTTGCCCTTACATATGGTGTTGAAGCAGTGTTATCTTTAGAGGTTGAGATTCCTTCACTTAGATTTTCCCTCAAAGGTCTAGTTATAGATGAAGACTACCATGCCATGATACTTCAAGAGTTAGAACTTCTATATGAGAAACACAAAGCATCATTTGACCATATGAGGGTCTATAAAAAATCCATATCAAAAGCATTCAAAAAAAAAGTTTCACCCTAGAGAATTCCAGGTGCGAGATCTTGTCCTACCTAAAAATCCTAAGAATCAACAACAAACAGATCAAAAGGGTAAATTTGAACCTACTTGACTTGGATCTTACAATATTATAGCAACTTTTGGATCTGGTCCCTATTTACTATCTATAGCAGAGGGAGAGTAGCTCCCTGATCCTATCAATGTCCTGCACCTAAATAAGTTCTATCCATTATGCCCATTCTGTCTGAGGGCATCATTGTACATATTTATTGATCCTAAAAAAATACAAAAAAATGATATACTGTAAAAATTCTAAAAATTGGAAAATGTCATGAAAAAATGATCATCTTAGTAATAAGTGCTTTGATGTATCTCCAAAAGAATTATATATTCCAAATAAAAAAATAAATAAATCCAAGTGATGAAAACTTGGAAACGAGTGCTACTTGAGTCCTTTACACTCCTATCTCTTAGCGCATGTCCTTGACACTTGGCCTTTCTCCATTGTACCTTGTCCTTGTTACCTTGGTTTGGAATTTTTCTTTGTCTAGGGGCATAATTGTGTTTGGCTTGGTCTCTTGGATGTGTTAGTCTTTAAGACACCTCACAAATGGTGTTTTTCAACACCACCCCAATTGTATTTTTAAATACAACCCCTGACATCGAGTGTTTTTCAACACATCCGTTTGGCCTTGCCTAGTTTCATCATGTGATCTTACCTACTTACAAGAATTTGATCCTTATCCTTGGAAATAAATATCAGTTACCACACTTAAATATTTGAACACAACACTTAATGCTTGAGCTATGTCATGATCTTTTCTTTGTGTGCTAACTGTTATTAATTTTGGTTGAGTGTCCTTGTCTAATAAGTCTCTTGAGAATGTCATGGACTAGAGGACTTGGAGCATGGGGCATATTTTTCTTTTCTTTTTGCTTGTGTATGTGGTCTTAAAACTCTAGAATGTCTCTTGTTTTCACCTTGAAACACTTAAGAGATTTGAGGCATCATCCTTGATTGCTTTTGCACAACTATTCTTATGCTCTATGCCTTGAGGTGAGCATGGTTTTGCTACATTAAATTGGGTAAGCTAACATCAAAGTCATCTTGACCTTTATGTCTTTGATGCTTATGTTAGAATCTTTCCACATTCTAATTCGATATAATTAACATTCATATCTTCATAGTTGTGCTTGTAACTAGTGATGATTGTGTGATTTTCCAATGTACGCTAATAATGGACCAATGATGAAAATAAGTTCTTTTACATTCTCTAATGAATGATGAACAAAAAATCCTATGTTACAGTTTCTCTATTGCAAGTACACCTTTGCATTTTCATGTAGCTTTCATTCTTAGAATTCATGTTAGTTTGCATTTTTAGGCTGCATTATGAGTTTGAGAGGGTTTTCCCTTCATATTTCTTGTGGAATTTTAATCAATTATGGTCATGTTTTGATCTTCATTTCCTTATCTTCTTTCATAATCTCAATTGAAATTTATATCGTTAACAGTTGATTGATTTTGGGGCATTCTATTTCTTACAAAAAAAAATCTTTTCTTCTTTCTACTTCTTTCCATATCTTCCAAATTTCTACCTTCCATTAACTTTCACCCCACTTCTTTTCTTCTAATTCACCTTTGGGACATAATATTTCATGCTTAATGATCTACCTTGGTTTTTTGATCCTTATATTTTTCATCTTACATTGAGAACCTTATCTTTAGTTCGATTTGATCAAATTTATCAATTTGTAGTTTCTCCTATATCTCGTTTCATTTTTTATCACGAGGGAACCATACCTATCAAATTCAATCCTTGATTCAATTTTATCAATTTTATCCTTGACTTTTTTAAGTCAAAATTTATTTGTATTCTTTGTCCTGATGTGTTCCCAAATTGACCACACATCTGGGTTGTTTTGTGATCCCAAAATGATCTCACACTTCAATTTCTTTCTTCGACTACAAGCATTCCCCATTATTCAATTTATTAGATTTCCCGAATCAATGCATTGTATTATTTTATTAAATCAATTCAAATCATTTTCCTTGATCAAATAGTAATTAATTTAATTATTTTAATATTTTCTAAGGTTTGATTATTTTATCCTAAGTCTTATTTAATTAAAAGAGAACCTCTCTTTTATTTAAATAATTAATCTACATTTAATTAATTAAGACAAAACTCTTCTTTTAATTTAATTAAATATTTTTGATGTAACTCCCCAACCTTGCTTCCAAACCCCAAGCTTTCTCAGGGCTTCCTTAGGTCATTCACTTAACCCACTAGGGCTTCTACACACCCTATGCTTCCTAGGATCTTGCTCAAGAGATCATATTCTTTCAGTTGGAGGCACACCAACAAAGTAACATCATTGCTCAATAGCCTTCCCTAGTCCACCATCAACCCTCAAATCCACTTAGAACTCCAAGATTGCTAACTAGTCATCTATGGTTTCTTTGGACTCCTTCTAACATCCAAGATCCCAAACAATTCTGATTAAATGGGCACATTCAACCCACAAGGCTTCAAATACCAAAATGCTCCTAAAAGGCTACTAGGAATTAGCCCTCCTAAATAGCTAGCAACAAGATTTATTGAAAAAATTCTTAAAAACCCTAAAAAAAAATTAGATTTATGGATACCCTTTTCGGAGTACCTCAAGATACTGTAATTTTCCCACCCTCAAACTATGCGTACAACCAAAGTACAAAATTTGGCTATAATGAGGGTTTCAAAGGCTTTATCATTGATGTGATAGAGAACCACCTTAGACACCTTTCCAAGACCTCTCCTTCGGACTGGAGCAAAGTTATACTTTTTGCTTAATTTTTGTGTGGCTAGATTGAGGCATTTACACAATTAATCCCCTCCATAGCTTGTTTTTCCAACTGTGATCCCTAGCCAAGTTGCATTTGGCTTGCCTAGGGCATCACTTTAAAAATTCTTTACATGCTTCCCATGGGCTCTCCTTTTATGTAAATAATTTACAAGGAGTCTAGTTCCAAATCTCAAGAGGCCGTACATTTTATACAGTGGGAAAAGGCCCTAAGACTCCATTTTTTATTCGCTGCCCAGTTCAAAACAGCAACCTGCTAACTTACAAAATGATTTATTCAACCACAAAAAACTCTCTGTAACAACAAAAAAACTAAAAAAATAATTGAAGGACAACTAATACTAATACTTCAAACTCTGAAAAACCTAAGTCTGATTTGTACAAAGCATGAAAAACACTCCAAAAATGTTGATTACAATTCTTAAACTCTCATTTCTCCTTCTTCCAACCTCTTGAAAAGGTTGAGTTTGACCTAATATAGGCTTGGAATGGATGTTTCCAACTACTTTAAGTGGTTAAAGGTTTCCCATAAAGAAGTTTCTCTTTTTGCATAAAAGTTACAAAAGTTGTCAATGCCAACTTTGCAAAAAAATGAGCAATTTTTGCAATTTTGCAAATTATCTATCCAAAATTGCTCTACTTGCTACCAAACTTTCCAAAAGGCTTAAGATGGATCCAAAACACCCAAAAAGGACCCTAAAAGACTTTTTTTCCCTATTTGGCCCTCGAAAACCAAAATTCTCTATTGAGCCAAATGAGCAATTTTTAGCAATTAGGAGCAATATTGCATTGTGGGGCTCTTCTAACCTATCTAACCTCACTTTAGGACCTATTTGATCCTATTATTAGACTAGTGATGTGGCTAGCATCAATACAAGCCAAAAATAAGGAAATACCTAGGTTTCATGCTTAGCCTACCTAGGTGCTCCTGCACCATACTCCCCTCCAACAAAGAACTCAAAGTAGATCAGTTTGCAACAAATCTAGAGGTATGCCAACCTTCTTCACTCTATCTCAGCAACTTGTGTAGCCTCTAAAATTGGTTTTTCCTTCCATTTGATGACGTGTTCCATGTACACCTTGTGCCATGTAGTCTTCTTTACCCTTGAGTATAATACCTTTTCTACCTCCAAATTGTTGTTTGTAGGTGCGACAGTAGGTTCAAGATCTTCATGAACATTTGGACTGATTTGAGATGATTCACCTTTGTATGGCACCAAGTCTTGCACATTAAAAATAGAGGATATGCCCAAATCCAAAGGTAAATCTACCTTATAGGTATTTGCTCCATATTTGGCCAATATTTTTCAAGGCCCTACCTTCTTCATCTGTAGCTTAGTAGGAATACCGTTTTGAAGCCTTGCTTTGTTCAAATGGACCATCACATAGTCCCCAATAGAAAATTGAACATCCTTCTTCTTTTCATCCACCTTGGCTTTGAGTTTTAGAGTGTTGTCTTGAATAGTCTTCTTGACTTGCTCCTAAATCTCCTTCATGGTTTGTACAAAGTCTTTAGCTTGACCACTAATCTGATCCATGTTTCCAAGAGACTTTAGTTCACACACACCTCTTGGATGCATGCCATAAAAAATTTCAAAAGGACTCTTTCCAGTAGTTCTATTCTTGCTATCATTGTAGGCATATTCCACTTGTGAGATGATAATATCCCAAATCTAACCATACTCCTTAGTTAGGCACCTAAGAAGGTTACCTAAAGTCCTATTAACCACCTCATTTTGACCATCAGTTTGAGGATGGTAAGCTGAACAAAAAGACATGTTAGTGCCAAGCTTCTTCCATAAAGTCTTGCAAAATTGACTCATGAATTTCACATCTCGATCCCACACAATCCTTAATGGAAGTCCATGAATCCTTACAACCTCTTTGAAAAAAAAATGAGCTATATGACTTGCATCATTAGTTGTCTTACATGGAATGAAATGCCCCATTTTACTGAATCCATCAACAACAACATAGATGCTATCATATCCTTGCTTAGTTTTAGGCAAACCTACAAAAAAATCCATACTTACACAATCCCATGGTCGATTGGGAATTGGTAGAGGCTGATAAAGACCTGCATTGCTCATTCCTCCTTTTGCCTTCATACACACCATGCATTGCTCCACATACTTGGTTACATCTTTGACCAATCTAGGTCAATAATAGAACCTTTGCACTAGTTCTATTGTCTTTCTGATACCAAAATGCCTACTCAAGCTACCATTATGCTTCTCTTGTATTAGGTTCTCTCTCATGGAACCTCTTGGTACACACAATTGGTTACCCTTAAATAGCAACCCATTTTGCAAAGTCTATTCTGAAAATCTGTGATGAAAGTGGTTTTCAAAGTCCATGCATACGTTAGAGGCTTCAGTAAAGTCCTCATCATTCTTGTAAAGATTCTAAAAACTCTCCACTCCAATGCTATGGAGCTGAATCTCTTGGACTATTAAAACCCTTCTACTTAATGCATCAGCAACCTTGTTCATTTGTCCTTTCTTATGCTTGATTGTAAAGGTGAAGGCCTACAAATATTCCATCCACTTTAAGTGCATGTTGCTCAACTTCTCCTATGTGTTGAATTAGCTAAGAGCTTGATTATCTGTAAACACAACAAATTCTTTTGGCAACAAATAGTGTCTCCATTTCCAAAGACATTGGACTCAGGCATAAAGTTGTAGGTCATAGGATGAGTACTTTTTCTTGGCCTCATTTAGCTTCCCACTATAGAAGGCTATTGGTCTACCTTCTTGACTCAAAACCCCACCCACTGCTAAGCCACTTGCATCACATTCTAGGGTGAATAGCTTGTCAAAACTAGGCAATTGTAGGATGGGTTGAGTGGCTACTTCCTTCTTCAACATATCAAAGGACTTTTCAGCTTCTAAGGTCCACCAAAACCTAGACTTAACTCCCCCCTTTATGGTATCAAGTAAGGGTGCACAAATACCACTAAAATTTCTAATAAATTTCCTATAAAATTGGGACAATCCATGCAAGCTTCTTACCTCAGTGGTAGTGGTAGGTGTAGGCCAACTTAGGATAGTAGCAACTTTCTCCTTGTCCATCTTCAAGGTTCCTTTAGACACCACAAAGCCTAGGTACACAAACTCTTGCTTGAAGAAGTCACACTTCTCAAGGTTGATAACTAGCTTCTCCTCATGAAGCCTCTTCAAAACTGCTTCTACATGCTTGAAATATTCCTCTTTGGTCTTGCTTTAGATGAGGATATCATCCAAGTAGACCACCACAAATCTTCCTGTGAAGTCTTTGAGCACTTCATTCATGAGCCTCATGAATGTGCTGGGGACATTGGAAAGACCAAATGGCATCACAAGCCATTCATAAAGACCATCAGTAGTCTTAAATATTGTCTTCCATTCATCTCCCTCCTTTATTCTAATTTAGTGATACCCACTTTTCAAGTCCAACTTAGTGAAATACATAGCACCTCCTAGACAATCCATAAGATCTTCAATTCTTGGAATAGGAAACCTATACTTGATTGTAATGTGGTTAATGTCCCTTGAGTCAGTACATAACCTCCATTTTCCTCCCTTCCTGGATATCAAAACCATTGGGACTGCACAAGGACTTATGCTCTTTTGGATCAGACCTTGGTCCATCAACTCTTGGACTTGTCTTGCCACTTCAAGGTTCTAATCTGGAGTGAGCTTATAGGCTGCCTTATTAGGCAAAGAGGCACCTAGTACAAAGTCAATTTGATGACTTATAACCCTCCTAGGAGGTAGGGTAGCTGGGTACCATCACTCACTATATCCTTGTACTTTTGAAGCAAAGTTTTGACTTTAACCGATAAGGGTGTCCTTGACTAATTTTTATTCATTAGTAGACTTCAGTATCACTACAAATCCTTGGCTCTCCTTATGCTTAAGGTCTTTTACAAACTCTTTCTCTCCACATAGTAGCACACTAGGCAATTGGGACCATGGTTCTTCCCCTTCCAACAAAGACTAAATTTTGAAATTCTTGGCTCCTTTTTTTAATGTTATGGCATTATCCTTGCCATCATACACCACCTCGCTATCAAAATTCCATGGCCTCCCTAGCAAAATATGACAAGCATCCATTGGAAAAATATCACACAACAATTGGTCTTTATATCCTGCAATTGAGAAGTCCACCCATGCTTGCTCATTCACTAGGATGCTTTGCGCTTTGTTAGGCCATGTGACCTTGTAAGGGTTGTAATGAGGTATCTTCTTCAATTTGAGATTTTTAATAGCCTCCTTTGATATTACATTATCAGCTGATCTAGAATCAACCACCACCTTGCATACTTTTCCTAGGATCTTGCACTTGATCCTAAACAATGTCCTCCTATGTCTAGGCTCATTAGATGCTAGTTTCTTGATTAGCACCCTCCTAAACATGAGGTTCTTACCTTTTTCAAACTCAATGTGGTGCATAACAGCATCCTTGCAACTTGTATTATCTTCTTGTGGATATGCTAGCCTTTTATCTTGGCTTGAGGAAGAGGGTTTGTCAGGGTATCTATAGGCAGGATGGCCTAGTTGACCACAATTGTAACACTTCATTGTTGTAAAGTAAGATCTTATCCTACCTCCTCTACCCCTATTTGATCCTCCTTGATTGCCTCTCCCTCTATTATAACCACCTCTTGAAGAGTGGTCACTAGTTTACTCCATCGGTTTGCTTTCTCCTTGGTTCTTTTGATCACTACCTTTGCCTTGGTAGACTCCTCTTTGATTTTTTTGATTTTTTCCTTTGCCTCTATCTTTGAAGTTAGAATCTCCTTTCCTCTTTTTCTTTTCTTCTACCTTCAAAGCTAGCTAATGACATCTTTGGATAGTGGTAGGGCCCCATAAGCTAAGCTCCTCTTGAATGTTCCACTTCAAGCCACTGAGATACCTTGCCAGCTTGAGTGAATCCTCTTCTTGCTTCTTGGATCTCAAACACAACCTCTAAAATTATTTAGTATAGGAGGTCACATAAAGATCTTTTTGCTTCAGCCCTTGCCTTCTTTTATTTAGTTGGATCTCAAAGTCTTCAGGTAGGAAGTTCTCCTTGATTTTGCTTGCCATAACACTCCAATTTGCAATTGGATTCTTACCCATGCTGCCTCTTTCAACTTGTAAATACCTCCACCATGTTAAGGTTGAGCCCCTAATCCTTGAATTAGCCACCTTAACCTTCTATGCCTCTGAGATACCTTCATACTCAAAGTGGTTCTCCATACCCTCTAACCAATCCATAACTGCATCAATGTCCATCTTACCACTAAAAAGTGGAACTCCTTCAAAGGCTTTACCTCCCAAGGCTTCGATTACCTTCAAAAAAGGTTCTTCTTGCAAGATAGGATCAGGTTCAAGTATGATGTCTTCCTCTTCTCCCTTCTTACGCTTCCCATCTTCTTCTTCTTCCCTTTTTCTGGCTTCCTCTGCAACTGCATCTAGTTTTTGCTTCACCTCTTCCAGTGCTTCTTCAAGAAGCCAGTTTCTTTCCTATTGTTTATTAACCTCTTTGGCTAACTCCATGTTAGTCACCATCATGGATTCTCCTACTGATTCTTCAGTAGCTTCAAACATCTACTACCTTTTCCCAAATCTTTAGCTTTCTCTGATACCACTCTGATGTAACACCCTAACCTTGCTTCCAAACCCAAAGCTTTCTCAGGGCTTCCTTAGGTCATTCACCTAACCCACTAGGGTTTCTACACACCCTATGCTTCCTAGGATCTTGCTCAAGAGATCCTATTCTTTCAGTTGGAGGCACACCAACAAAGTAACATCATTGCTCACTAGCCTTCCCCAGTCCACCATCAACCCTCAAGTCCACCTAGACCTCCAAGGTTGCTAACTAGTCATTTAAGGTTTCTTTGGATTCCTTCTAACATCCAAGATCCCAAAAAATTCTGATTAAATGGGCACATTCAACCCACAAGACTTCAAACACCAAAATGCTCCAAAAAGGCTACTAGGAATTAGCCCTCCTAAATAGCCGACAACAAGATTTCTTGGAAAACTCCTTAAAAACCCTACAAAAAAATTACATTTATGGATACCCTTTTCAGAATACCTCAAAATTCTATAATTTTCCCACCGTCAAACTGTCTGTACAACCAAAGTACAAAATTTGGCTAAAATGAGGGTTTCAAAGGCTTTATCACTGTTGTGATAGAAAACCACCTTAGACACCTTTCCAAGACCTCTCCTTTGGACTGGAGCAAGGTTAGACCTTCTCCTTAATTTTTTTGTGGCTGGATTGAAGCATTTGCACTCTCAATTTCCTCCATATCTTGTTTTTCTGACTGTGATCCCTAGCCAAGTTGCATTTGGCTTGCCTAGGGCATCACTTTAAAAATGCTTTCCATGCTTCCCATATGCTCTCCTTTTATATACATAATATACAAGGAGTCTAGTTCCAAATCCCAAGAGGACATACATTTTATATGGTGGGAAAAGGCCCTAAGACTCCATTTTTTATTCACTGCCCAGTTCAGAACAACAACCTACTAACTTACAAAATGATTTATTCAACCACACAAAAATCTCTGTAACAACACAAAAACTAAAAATAGAATTTAAGGAAAACTAATACTAACACTTCAAACTCAGAAAAACCTAAGTCTGATTTTTACAAAGCATGAAAAACACTCCAAAGCAAGAAACTGCTGTAACATAGTAAAAATGTTGAATACAATTCTTAAACTCTCATTTCTCCTTCCTCCAACCTCTTGAAAAGGTTGAGTTCGACCTAATATAGGATTGGCATGGATGTTTCCAACTACTTTAAGTGGTTAAAGGTCTCCCATAAAGAAGTTTCTCTTATTGCATAAAAGTTACAAAAGTTGTCAATGACAACTTTGCAAAAAAATGAGCAATTTTTGCAATTTTGGAAATTATCTATCCAAACTTGCTCTACTTGCTACCAAACTTTCCAAAAGGATTAATATGTATCCAAAACACCTAATAAGGACCCTAAAACACTTGTTTTCCCTATTTGGCCCTCAAAAGCTAAAAATTCTTGATTGAGCCAAATGAGCAATTTTTTGCAATTCAGAGCAATATTGCATTATGGGGCTCTTCTAATCTATCTAACCTCACCTTAGGACCTAGTTGATACTATTATTAGACTAGTGATTTGGTTAGCATCACTAAAAGCTACAAATAAGGAAATACCTAGGTTTCATGCTTAGCCTACCTAGGTGGTCCTGCACCAATTTCCTATTCAATTAAAAGAACTTGCTCCCTTTTAATTAAATAGAATCCCACTTGAAAAAGAAAAGAAAAGAAATAAAAACTAAATCAATTTTTTTTTTCTCTACACTTAAATGCACATATTTCTAGATGGGATTCCATTTAATTTTTCTCCTCTTTTCTCATTGGTGGAATTTTGTCTCACAGGGATCATTCTTTCTCCACCCTTAATTAAATCTTATTTCATCTTAATCTTAATCATCCATTCTTCTTTACAAGGGAGAGCCCTCTTCTCATTTTTGACATATAGGATTATGCTATTGTTATGTTGCAGATCTGGAGAGCAATTTTTTTGGAGGAGTTTGAGCATTAAAGCTTTTTGTGGAGAACTCCTATCTTCTTGTCTTCTTCTCTCATGTATCCATAGCTTCCATCATCATTTTCCATCCTTGCATTTTCATATTATCTTAGATCCATGTTTTCTTTCATAGAGTAGATCTTGCATTGTTATGTCCTTTCATAGATTAGATTTCATTTCTTGCATTTTTTTGCATTGTTATCATTTAGATTATCTTGCATATTTATTTGCATTCATGTTTTAATCCTTGAATCCCTCATTTTATGGTGTATTTGCATGGGCACAAACTAGGTCAAACCTAAGGGCCTCCATTACAAACCTTTGCACTCCATGAGTATAGAGCTATGAGCTATCATTTGAGACCTTATTCTTGAGCAATGTTGGATATAATGACTCATAGAAGTTTATCAACATTTTAGCACATAGGTAGTAGTTAGAATTATAGATTAACTATAATGCATTGATTTTCTCATCTCTACTTGCAGCCACTTTTGTGTAGACATACTTCATATTTTAGAGTTGTTTTATCCTAGTCAACTATTGAACTTGGTTTTCTTTATGTAATTGATAGGTGGCTTAGAGAGTTCTTTGTTGTACATACACTAGCAACATCATCCAACAATATATATCCTTGGTCAATAATTAAATGAGCCTCTCTAGTTCAATGGGTAAGCATAGGACATTCAACTACATTAAGTATGTGTACTAATATTTTTTTTTTTTTGGAAGTATTATGATCAATGAGATTACGTTTATTAAAAATATTAGATTTTTACAATGTTTCGTGCTACAACATTTGTGGGTTAGATTGTCTAGAAGTTTTTGCATCAACATTTTGCATCACACTTCATGTTATATCATCATTGATGTTACATCTCTTTGGGTTGTCTTGTTTCAATAGTTCAAATACCATTATTCTTGTTTGAATAGCTCAAATGATACAAACAAGGGCGATGTGAATATAGATGAGGAAGCTGAGATAGTAGAAGGTGGATTCTTGTACATGCTCAACGAAGAAGACCTGGCGATGATAATATGTTGAGCTATTTATGGACTGACTAGGACTCTAATTTAAAACCTTCCCCTTGCTAGTGAAGTTGTCTTCACAGACTAGCTAGGACTGTGTTTCTTGCATTGTGTTTTGAATAATAGAACTTCCATCAACTAGGGAATAGTGAGTTAGGTTTTAGGATGGGTGTCTATAAATGTATCCATTATCTTTCTAATATTGTATATATGAAAACTAAGATGGACACTTAATTTATTAATTGTATATCTTATTGTACATGAGCATTAGATTGGGATCTTGAAAAGGTAGACAACTAGCCATCAAAACAAATGAAATAGCCCCTCATTACCATACATCTTCCTTGACGCCATAATAATATTTTCTTATAATCATATCTTGTGAAACATATGTAGGAGTGCCAAAATTTGTATGCAATAGATCATTATGCTTGACTTGTTGAGTCATTTTACTTAATCCAAAGTTTGAGACATTTAGATTGGTGCTCTGATCTAGACTCAACTTTTGTTGTTTCAAATCTCTAGAATAAACTCCCATGCTATCACAAAAGTCCACTACATTGATAACTTGTTGAAAGTATTTCCTTGCTACATCCTCCTTTATCTTTCCTTTCCCAACTTTTTTGAAAGTTTTGAGTAGTAGTGGAGAAGGATAGCATAATAATGAGAAAATTATGGTTTTCCTACTTATAAAATGAAGTGACAGTGTAAACAAAACTAAAAATGGTGAGAATTCATTATTGTAGGATGATAATATCACATGATGTTCAAAGCTAAATGGGAAAATGTTTTCAAATAAGGGCATGTAGGTGATTCAAAGGAATCCCTATTACACTAAGAGATGTCAAAAAATAATGGAAATAATGTTTTGTTCAATACATTAAAAATAGTGAATGCATATGATAAAACACAAACTATTTTCTCAAAATCTAAAAATAATTTACCTTTCATAACTAATGTCACTGCTTGTTTCTATTGAATGAATGGAATAAATTATTTCACATCACATAATATGTTTCTTGGTTTGTGACTTATCCTTGGTGACATCTAGCTTGGAAAGCTTCTACCAGCTCTTACATTTGGTGTTTTTGAATCCTTCTTTCTAACTTATGAGCCATATGTATTTTGTAACTCACTTAGATTTTTCTTTACAGAAGCCTTCTCTCCAAGATTTGTAGAATTGAATTTGGGGCTTGCCAAAGCTTTATTTTTTAATAGATCTGGTCTTTTTTCTATGGAGCTAGTGATGATTCTTTTAAAGAAACTTCCAGTTGGAGGAGTAGCTATGGGTGAAATATATTTTGCTAAGTTTGTTAGAAATTTCTAGGTACTAAGACTATTTTTCTTATTTAATGAGCTAAATCCTTTTTGAGTTGTATTCCTTGTAGTATGATAATCCATATTCTCATCCTTAATAAAGCTTTCCTCCTCAATAGGAAAACATCCAATATGGTCTTGAACTTGTTTTACAAGTAAGTTGGATTCTATGTCCAAGGAATTTGTGATAGTTCTATCAAATAATATTCCACTTGTAAGGGTCAATGAATTTGAATAATCAATATCTGATGGATATCCCTTCCCCTAACATTTGATGGAGTTTTCTGTGTAATCACTAGAGTCTGAAGAAAGATAATCCCATCACACATATGATGGTGTATAATTTCTACTCTTCAACATGTGATTTACTGAAGTGAATTAGCAAAGATCATTGTAAAAATATGTAGCTTCCTTATCCCTAGTCACAAGGCTATCCATTTATCAACACTCTATAGGCTTTCTTGCTATTGTGTAAGCCTTCCTTATTTTGAATCTTTGTGAAATTTCTATTTCATGTAGGGACCCTAATCTTGTTCTTGGAAAAGGATTATCTTGACTAGTTGAATCAACAATATTTCTTGTTGACAAAACCCTATCGTAAGACTCCATCATTTGCAACTTCACACAGACAATCTACTCCCAAACTAGACTATAGTCCAAATTGAGTGGAATGCTTCATATTAATTGGAACTAGCTCACTTATACCACACTAACCTAGTTATATAACCACATTTATTTTCATTGAAGGTTCCCTTTCAATGTCACATTTGTCCATTCTACCTAGCCCTTTTTGGAAAGAGAACTTAGAGACATAGCTCCATGTGAGATAGAGTTTGAAGCCTCTCTAATAGCAGAAGCAACTTAGGTGTTACAAGAAAAAAAAAATTAAAATAATTTTACTAGTCATTGCAATTACAATGGCTTGTTCTGATGGCTATCCATCACTTGTACAACACAACTATCATAAAAACATTGCAATTCTAATAGTTAGTCCCAACAGATGAACAATGCTTCCACAACAAAGCTATCATATAGATGTCGTGATTGAGAAGATGAAGTGTAAGCTTAAGATGTTGTAATTATGACAAACTACTATCACATTTACAATGTCATGAACATGAACTCTTGTCCCTTCCTTCTTCTAAGTTATGATAGTTTTGTCCATCACTATTATAATGGATACCCTTGTCATTGCAATTTGCAAAAGCAGAATTCCAAAGCCCATATGACGGGGAACCAATTTATGGTTATGTCACTTGTGTAATGAGTAGACATCGCAATTGCAATAGCCTACCATTGTAATTTGGGTCCAAATGTAGTAGTGTTTAGTGCTTTCATCATGCATATTATATCAACTTTCACAATAATGTGTAGCCCATTGAAGATACAATTTTTGAGTTTTTCTAATATTTTGGTAATAAACCACTGTTAACTTATTTTTGTTGGATATAATTGATTAATTGTGTGTTGTTTTTGATGTTACACAAATGTTATATCAATTTCAATTAGTGTATGTCAAGCTCACTTGGGCAATAAAGATAGTTTTTTGTGTCTACCGAGCATTCCTGTGTTTTCCAAGTTTAGAAGGTAGTGTCTACCGAGTTCACTCAAGTGTCAAGGAAAGTCTGTTGAAGATGGGTGTTAACTGAGCTCACTCAGTTAATGAAAGTTAATTCAATGGAATTAGTGCTAACCCAGCTCATTAGCTTGCCAAAGTATTTTTGCAAGTTTGCAATATTAATCGAGCTTCTGTTGGTTAATAAAGGAAATCATTTCTAAGTTAGTATTGATTGAGCTTTGTAATATGAATCAAGTTTCATAGTATTCACCGAGTCACCAATATAGACTAAGTTCAAGACTACTTGAAAGTGATTAGTATGGAGCGAGCCTCTATGTCTACCATTTTTATGATGATGTTGAGTATTGACAGTGGATGCTAAGTATTAGAACCTCACTGAGCCATTCTTTAGAACCCAAGTGTCTACACTTTGGCCAACTTTGTAATTTTGTGCAAATTTGTACTCTAGCTAACTAAGGTGATGAATATTGATTATTCTAAAATACATTTTAGCCAACTTGACAAAGTGAATGATATAAATATAAGGTCAATTTGTGAATTTAAAGAGTGAGATTATGTGTGAGCGAATTGAAGATTTGAGAATGAGCATAGGAAGAAAAGGATAAGAAGAATATCCTTTTCGAGAAGAAAAGTCATATTTGATTAGGAAGGATCAAGTACAAATGAGAATAGAGATCTGTAATCTATAATTTAGTTGCATTCAAATCAAGTCATCTCATTGTTACTCTGAAACCATTGTAGTAGTGATCCAAATCTCTTAACAAAGTTGGCTTAATAGCTATTTCTAAATCCTCTAACAAGGTGAGAGTTCTATTGAATTGTTTCAAGACCTCTAACAAGGCCACTACTAATAGGGTGATTAAATCCTCTAACAAGGTCACACCTAATAGTGTGTTTTGTAACCTTAAACAGGGTTGGCTCCTAACAGGGCTCACTTTAGAAGAGCGCAAACAGTAACTAGTTGCAATTTGTAATTTTCTCAAATTGGTTTTCCACATTAAATCTTAGTATCAAATGTGTTCATGCTATTTACTTTATGTGTTTCACAACTAAGTTAATGTAGTAGTAATCACAGATAACATCTAAAGTTCTATATGTTAATGTTTACCAAAAAATCAAAGTGTTTATCAAGTTATAACATTTCTTTGTTTACCAAACATCAGTAGTATTTGGTTTCCTGAGTTTTTTTTGTACTGACATCTAAGGGATCTAGGATTTATTTTAGTGGTAATTGATTCACCCTTCCCCTCTCAATTACTCCTCTTATATTTCCAAAAATTGGCATTAGAGCTTTTCGTTCTTGCAAAGAAGGTTTAATGACCTAAGCTAAAGATCAGGATGTCTTATAGAAGAGAGATTCCTAAGCTAAACAGATACAATTTTGTAGCATGGAAAGGACTAATGAGACTACATCTAGGTAGTATCAGTGATTTAGGTTGAAAATATCTTAATAGTGAATAAAAGACTCCCACTAGAACTTTATCTATTGAAGATATTTCTAAAGAGAAGAATCATAATATCATGATGATTGATATTGCATCTGCTCTCAATTATGATGAGTTTGATGGGGTAAAAGATTGCAAAATTTCTTTTCATATTTGGAACAAATTGAAAAATATATATGGAGGAGATGACAATGTGAAAAGAGCCAAAGTAGAAAGCCTTAGAGGAAAATTTGATCAAATGAGAATGAGGAAAGATGAAAACATTGCAAAATATGTGGAAAGGGTTAAGGCTAGTGTAAGTGCAATCAAAGCATACAAAGGAGACATTAAGGAGGAAACTATTGCAAGTAAAGTGGTCATAACTCTTTTTCCTATTTATGCAATTAGAGTATCTACTATTCAAGAGATGAGATGTGATCCAAATTGTAGAATGTCTTTGAATGCTCTAGATGGAAGATTGATAGCTTTTGAGTTACATAATTTTGATAACTATGTTCTTGCTTCAAAGAATACTGAGTCTACATTTAAAGCTAAACTTTGACTCAAGAAAAAGGGAAAAAAATCAAAATCCAATCAATTAGGGAGTGAAGATGATGGAACATCAAAAGAAAGTTTAGACATTGATCTTGAAGTTGTTGAAGCCCTACTTGTAAGAAAATACTCAAAAGGCAGAGGAAAGTACAAAAGTAAAGTTCCTCCAATCTACTTCTCTTGTGAAGAAGTTGGTCACATTATTTCTAGGTGTCCAAACATAAAAACCAAAGGTGAAAAGAAAAGTCATAATTACAAAGGCAAGAAGGATTTGAAGAACTACAAGAACCATAAGGACAAAGGTAAGAAATTTTGTTTTATGACTAAAGATTCTAATAATAGTGAAGATGAAATGGTATATATTGTTGTAAAAGATGAAAATGATGATGAAGGAGATAAAATGACACATGTCTCTTATGTTAGCATAAATGATACATGGATTGTTGATAGTGGTTTCTCACATCATATGACTAGAGAGTTAAAAAAAATTTGAAAACATGGAACCTTATGATAGAGGTTGCGTAAGATTTGGAAACAATGAACCTTGTAGCATAAAAGGAAAAGGATGTATCTTGTTGACTAAAGAACTTGTATGTGACAATGCTTATTGGGTTGAAGTACTAAAGCATAATCTATTGAGTGTGACACAGTTGAAAAACATTGGATGCAAGGTAGAATTCATGAAGGAAAAGGCCAAATTACTGGATGGTAAAGGAAATCTGGTTGGATTTGGCAAGGAAACAAAAGGTAATTTATTTTATCTTGATCTTAGTGAAAGTTCATGCTTTATTGCTCAGGTAGAGGGAAGTTGGTTATGACGCAAAAGGTTATGTCATGTAAACTTTGATAATCTAGTTAAGATAAGAAAACATAAAAGAGTAAGAGGTCTTCCTAGTTTGAAGAAGTCTAATATGGGTCTATGCAAAAATTGCCAAAATTGTAAGATGGGAAAGACTAACTTCAAAAGAAAAGACTATCAGTTAGAAGAAGTTTTAGAAATTGTGCATAAAAATTTATGTGGATCTATTGGAATAGAAAGCTATGGTGGGGAAAATTTTTTCATTCTATTTGTTGATGATTATTCTAGAATGATGACTATAATGTACTTTAAAAAAAAATCTGAAGCCTTTCAAAAATTCAAGTGGTATTTGGCAAGAGTAGAAAATGAAACTAGAAAAAGTTTAAAATGTTTAGGATCAGAAAGAGGTGGTGAATTCATCTCCAATGAATTCAATAATTTCTGCATTGAAAGATGAATCAAAAGATAAGTATCAACCCCTAGTACACCACAACAAAATGGTATAGCTGAAAGAAGAAACAAATCTACCATGGATTGTGTAAGAACCATAATGATTGAAAAGAATCTTGCTCTCCAATACTAGAAGGAACCTATCAGCACTACAGTCCATACTTTGAACATCGTACAATTAAAGAAAGGCTCAATCCAAACACCTTATGAGCTATGATATGGTTACAAACCTAATGTAAGCTACTTGAAAGTATTTGGGAGCAACTGTTATATCTTGAAAGAATCTAGAAAAAGAAAATTTGATGTAAAAGGTGATGAAGGCATATTTTTAGGATACTCTTACAAAAGTAAAGCATATAGATTTTTGAATCTCTCCACTCATAAAATCATAGAAAGTGCACATGTGAAAATTTATGAGTTTGTAAAAAATATTGAAGAAGAAAGCATCAAAGAGTCAGAGGATTATAGAAGATTTTCTTACCATGAACCTAATACTTTACCAATCACATCTGAAGGAAATAAGACTTCACCTCCTAAGTCCCCAAAATCTCCATTAGCTATCGAGTTACACAAAGTACAATATGAGTCATATTCTAAAGGACTTGAGTCATAGACAGAGGCTACCAAGCTAGTTAAAACCAATTCTAATGGACTTGAGTCATAGTCAGTGGAACTTGAGCCTAACATTGAAGTTCATGATGAAATCAGTGAAAGCCATTAATTATCCAAAGTAACTGTGTTAGCAAGATATGTTAGAAGGAAATATGCACCTAATCAAATCATTGGAGAAAAATCTAACAAAACAATAACAAGAAGTAAATTGAAAGGTACATGTTTACTTGCTAGAAATGTTAAAGATGCATTGGACAATGAAAGTTGGGTTAAGGAAATTAATGAAGAAATTGAATAGATTGAGAATAATAAAACTTGGACTTGTGTTCCTAAACCCAAGGATAAAAAAGTAATTTGCACAAAATGGGTGTTTAGAATTAAGCTAAATGAAGATGGAGAAGTTTCTAGAAACAAAGAAAGATTGGTATGCAAAGGCTATTCCCAAGAAGTAGGTATTGATTATGGTGAGACTTTTGCTCCTATTACAAGATTAGAAGGTGTTAGAACTCTACTTGCATATGCAACACATAAAGGATTTAAAGTGTATCAAATGGATGTTAAATCTGCATTCTTGAATGTAATTCTCAATGAGGAAGTCTATATTGAACAACCAGAAGGTTTTGTAGATCCTAGTAAAAGAGACATGGTTTACAAATTACAAAAAGATTATATGGCCTCAAGAAAGCTCCCAGAGCTTAGTATGAAAGACTTCATAACTATTTGGTACATATTGGTTTTCAAAGAACAAATGATAATAGTAGCTTGTATATCAAAGAATGACTAGATAAGAAGATTGTATTGGCAGAAATATTTGTTAATGATACCTTATTAATAGGAAATGATGACTTATGCGAGGCATTTTTAGATGAAATGAGTAAAAAATTTGAAATGTCTATGTTTGGAGAGATAAAATTCTTTGTTGGGTTGTAGATATAGTAGAACAAAGACGCTATCTATATCACTCAATCCAAATATATTAAGGAGATACTGAAAAAAATTGGAAGGGAAGATTCAAAACTAGTTGGAACCCCTATGTCTATTGGACACAAGATTTCAAAAAATAATGATTCCAAGGTAGTAGATTAGACCACATACGGATCAATGATTGGAAAACTACAGTATGTAGTGCATACAAGGCCTACTATTGTATTAGCAATTGGTATGGTGGCAAGATTCTGAGGTAATCCCAGAGAAAATCACTTAACAAAAATCAAAAGAATATTGAGATATCTAAAAGGTACTAAAGATTATAGCTTATGGTATAAACTTGGAGGCAATTTGGACTTGAATATATTTACTGATGCTGATTGGGCAAGAAGTATTGATGATAGAAAAAGAACTAGTGGTAGAGCATTCTTTCTTGGTAAAAGACTAGTGTCTTGGACAAGCAAGAAGAAAAATTGTACATCTCAATCCATAGCTGAGGCAGAATATGTGGCAGCAATAGTTAATTTTTCAAACATTGTTTGGATCAAACAACTCTTGGCAGGTATAAAGATAGAGATCAAGGATCTAGTTTTCATATACTATGATAACAAAAGTGCAATCAATATATCAAAGAACCCAATGATACATTCCAAGACAAAGCACATTGCTATAAAATATCACTTCTTAAGAGAATTGGTGCAAGATTAAGAAGTTAGATTGGAATATGTTAATACAAAAGAACATATTGCAAACTTATTCCCTAAACCATTACCTAAGGATGCATTTTTTTATCTAAGAGGTAAGCTAGGGGTCATTCCCCTATTTGAAGATCACTAAATAAATTTTAGTGATGCATCAACAGGAGCATATTGAAGATCAATTGGTTGATGCAGAATTGACAAGGGCGTATTGCAATGAATTAGTACTTGAGATACATTGATAATAATAGAATTGTTGTCTTTAGCATGTGTTGTCAAAGAGGGAGAAGTTATACTGTCATATTTCATAATAAATTTCTCTAAGAGGGAGAAGTTTACATTAGTTTTCTAATAGAGGGAGAAATCTCAAGACAGGAAAGAGTTCACACTGATAGAGGGAGTTCTCGTGGATGAGAATTAGAATGAAACTAAGGATATGTTTCTTATTTCTAAAATTTTCATTATGCTATGACATGTTGTGTTGCCATCAATACCAAAGAGGGAGATTGTTGGATATAATTGATTACCTATGTGTTTAATTTTGATGTTAAACAATTTTCATATCATTTTCAATCAATGTATGCCGAGCTCACTCATGTAGTAAAGACAGTTTTCTATGTCTACCGAGCATTCCTATGTTTACCAAGTCTAGAAGGTAGTGTCTACTGAGTTCACTTAGGTGTCAAGGAAATTTTGCTAAAGATGAGTGTTAACTAAGCTCACTCGATTAATGAAGGTTAATTGGACGAAATCGGTGCTGACTGGACTCACTCGATTGCAAAAGAATTTTTGTGAGTTTGCAATGTTAACTAAGCTTCTATTTGTTAATAAAGGAAATCATTTCTGAGTCAGTAATGACTGAGCTATGTAGTATGAATCAAGTTTCACAATATCCGTTGAATCACCAATACAAACCAAGTTGAGGACTACTTGAAAGTGATTACTATGGACTGAGCCTCTACATCTACTAAGTGCATGACAATGCCAAGTATTGACACTAGATGCTGAGTATCAAAACCTCACTGAGCTAGCCTTCAAAACTCGAGTGTCTACACTTTTGCCAACTTTGCAATTTTGTGTAAACTTGTATTCTTGCCAATTGAGGTGATGAATATTGATTATTCTAAGTTATATTTGAGCTAACTTGACAAAGTGAATGATATAAGTATAAGGTCAAGTTGTGAATGTAAAGAGTGAGATTATGTGTGAGAAAATTGAAGAATTGAGAATGAGCAAAGGAAGAAAAGGATAAGAATAATATCCTTATGGAGAAGGAAAGTCATAGTTAATCAGGAAGGATCAAGTACAAGTCAGAATAGAGATTTGTAATTTGCAACTCAGTTGCATTCAAATCAGGTCATCTCATTTTTACTCTCTAAGCATTGTAGTAGTGATCTAAATCTCTTAACATAGTTGGCTTAATAGCTATTTGTAAATCCTCTAACAAGGTCACACCTAAGAATGTATTTTGTAACCTTTAATAGGTTTGGCTCCTAATAGTGCTCACTTTAGAAGAGTGAAAACAATAACTAGTTACAATTGGTGGTTTTCCCAAATTGGGTTTCCACATTAAATCTTGGTGTCAAATGTGTTCATGCTATTTACTTTATGTATTTCTCAACTAAGTTAAATTAGTAGTAATCATAGATAACATCTAAAGTTCTATATATTAATGTTTACCAAACAATCCTAGTGTTTACCGAGTTACAACATTTCTTTGTTTGCCGCGCATCAACAGTATTTAGTTTCCTAAGTTTATTTTGTACTAACATCTAAGGGATCTGAGATTTATTTTAGTGGTAACTAATTCACCCCTCCCCTCTTAGTTAATCCTCTTATATTTTTAAGAATTTTATAATCTTCTCTCGAAAACATGATTTACATTACAATGTACCTCCACAATGTTCAAAAATTTTTGAAATAACAAAAATTTTATGCTCAACAAGTTTCAGTATAAAATTAAATTAGCAAATAACTTTTCCATTTCATTTTCCTTTAATTTCTAAATTATAAGAAATATCCTTTGGATATAGAATTTATTATTTTTGTTGCTTATCAATGTCAATTTTGATCTACACCTTTTATAGTTAATTCTAATGCCTACAACTTTCATTATTTGGAGACAATAGTTTGTAGAAAAATTGACTAACAACCTTTACATAATTTACTATTTACTCAAGATATTCTAAAATTAAAATAAACACCATTGATAACACATAGAGAATACTCTATTTTGGAGCAGCATAATTTTTATTTGTTTATTCTGATTGCTCAAAAGTATTACAACATTCTCATCTTTAGGGGTGAACCCACAATAATGGGTTCCACTTTAGTCGAACAAACAAAATTGTCAAAGTTGAAAATTTTTTGAAATTGCATTCGCCGAACATTTGTGCGAACATTACACATATGTTCGCGCGAACATACTAGCGCGTACAATGGCATGTTCGTGCCAACATATGTTGAAAATATGTTCACCCGAACATATATGATGCCAATTTTTGGCAATAAAAAATGTGGATTTAACCTTTTTTACCTCAGTTTTACGGCAACTACTATTCAATTAGAGGGTTGGAGTGAACGCATGATTTGTACTGCCTTCGTCAACATCATCCTGTCGCTTTCATTGTCACCCTACCGCTTTCACTTTGATTCTCATCTTTAGGTATGTCAAAATATTATTAATTTAATGTTTTGAATATTTTCAAAGCATTTTTTAATGTTTTTAATGCATTTTTTTAATGGTTTTAAAGCATATTTGAATGTTATTTACGTTTTTAATGGTTTTGAAAGCATATGTAAATGTTAATTTAATATTTTTATTGTTTATTTATATTAATTTAGAAAATAGAAAAATATTATATAGAAAACATTAGAAAACAATATTAGAAAATATTAGGAAAAATAGTAGAAAATTTATAATATAAAATTTAGGAAAACCATTAGAAATTTTTTTTAGAAAAAACATTAGAAAATTTTAAAAAAAAATTTAGAAAAAACATTACAAAAACATTAGAAAATTTATAATTTAATATAAAATTTAGAAAAAATATTAAAAAAACATTAGAAAATTTAGAAAAGAATATTACAAAAATATTAGAAAATTTACAAAAAAACATTACAAACACATTAGAAATTTTAGAAAAAACATTACAAGAACATTAAAAAATTTAAAATTTAATATAAAATTTAGAAAATAAATTTAGGGAAAAAAAATAATAATAATTAGAAAATTTCAAAAAAAAATTTTAAAAATTAGAAAATTTAGAAAAAGACATTACAAAAACATTACAACATTTAGAAAACAAATTTAGAAAATTTTTTTTAAAAAATATTAGAAAATTTAGAAAAAATATTTTAAAAGCTATAGAATTTTTTTTTAAAAAATTTAAAAACGGTAGAAAATAAATTTAGAAAAACGTTACAAAAAATATTAGAAAATTTATAACTTAGTATAAAATTTAGAAAACAATATTTTTTTTTAAAATTACAAAAATATTAGAAAATTTAAAATTTATTATGAAATTTTGAAAAAAATTAGAAAATTTATAATAATATAAAATTTAGAAAACAAATTTAGAAAAACATTAGAAAAAATATTTTTTTTTAAAAATAATAATAATAGAAATATTACAAAATTTATAATAATATAAATTTTAGAAAACAAATTTAAAAAAACATTAGAAAAAAAATAAAATAAAAATAAATAAATAAATAAATATGTATATGTATATGTATGTATGTGTCTATAGATATATGTGTGTGTGTGTGTGTGTGTACATGTATATATGTATGTATATATGACATATATACATACATATATACATGTACATATATATATATATATATATATATACATATATATATATACATATATACATATACATACATATATACATATACATATATATATATATATACATATATATATATATATGTATATATATATACATATATATGTATATACATATATATATGTATACATATATATATGTATATATATATGTATATATATATATATATATATATGTATATATGTATATATATATATGTACATGTATATATGTATGTATATATGTCATATATACATAGATATATACATGTACATATATATATATGTACATATATATGTATACATATATGTGTACATATATATCTATACATATATGTATACATGTGTGTGTGTGTGTGTTAGTGTTAAATGTAGACATGTATGTTTTTTATATTAATTTTTATTTATATATGTCAAATTCGTCCGAATGTCTTAATCTTAGAAGTTTAATTAAATGACATATCTTAAGGGTCTAGATCTTAAATTGTACATTTAACAATATAGATTAGAATGTATAATTTTTTATTTTGAACATAGATGTGCATGTATATTTGTTCATGGTGAAAAGTAGATGTATGTACATGTTTTTAATAAATTCACATTTTTATATTTATAATTTGTGTTTATATATGATTGAAACTTGTTTATTTTGAATATTAGGGTTTAGCATTTAGGGTCATGGTTTAACATTTATGATTTATGTTTAGGATTAGGGTTAGATAGGTTACATCCTTAAATCCTAAATTATAAGCCCTTATACTAAACTAAAAGTTTGTATAAAGATTAGGGTTTAGTATTTAGGGTCATGGTTTAACAGGTTTATGGTTTATGATCTTATGATTAGGGTTAGATCTAAGTTAAATAGGTTTACATCATTGCTAGAAGTATGGTTTAAAGAGGGTTAGGGTATGGGTTTATATCATTGTTAGTTCAGTATGGTTAGAGGGTTAGGATTTATATTAGGGATAAGATTTTGGATTATGGTTTTAACACGCAATTTTAATATTTATAATTAAAGTTAGGATCAAATATTATGATTAAATGTTACATTTAATGTTGAGGTTTATCATTTAGGTCTACGGTTCAAATTGAAATTTAGGAGTTATGGTTGAGCATCTAAGATTAAGGGTTATAATATGACCAGGTTTAGTATTTAGGACTATTGTTTAGCATTAAGGTTTAAGAGTTGAAATTTAAATTTTATATATATATATATATATATATACATGTTCAAATATATGATGTACATTCATTATGTTTGTATAAATTATAATCAAGTTATGTTAAAGATTATAATTAACTTTTATTAATTAAACATTGTAATCTTGTATTCTAAGTTAGGTCATACATGTTTTCTAAGTTATATGTTCTTATATATGTACATGTGTATGTTATATTCTTACCTATATGCAAATTAATCTAAGTCCATGTGTTACAGATTATCTAGGTCCATGATGTGTGATGTATGTTCAATTACATACATGTGTATAATTTTTAATTTTAAAAATAAAAAATCGTGTGTATAGTAGGCAGTTTAGCGAGCTTCATACATTTCTAAAAATATGGCTTCACACAATTAGTTTGATGAAGCACCTAATGTAGTTCCTACTGTGGCATAGGTTGATGTGGTTCCTATTGCAGGGCCTGATGTAGTTCCTGATCTGGGTCCTCATGCAGCTCATCATGTTGCTCGTGGTGTACCTTGATGTAGGGCTCATCGTGCAGCTCATGTTCCAACTCCTGGTGAAGCTCCAGGTGGTGTAGGTCCTGTCATGGCTCCTGGTGCACCACCTCCATGCATTGATATTGATGCTCTATTTGCATTTTTAGAGCAAGAGATTGCTAGATTACACCACTCTATATCGACCTCTAATGATGGTCTTTACAGAGACATATGTACTATGATATGTAGGAGTTTACAGGATTTGATAGCTATGTTTAGAGCTCACCATTCATTTACTCCTACCATATTAGCTTCCATATCTAGGTAGCTTAGGGCTGAGGTCTCAGGAGATGCATCTTTCGATGACGTCAAGAGGGTAGCCCCCAACGACGTCATCAAGAGAGAGCTCTTTCCAACATATGAGGGTATACAGGGTAGGGTGAGAGGTTATAGAGTCACATGATGTAGAGACCCTATTATTGCTAGCATTATCTATCCATGATTTTTAGCAACACATGGTCATTATCCTAATAACTATCACATACCCCTTTATTTTGCACAATAGTTGTACATTGAGTTCCATATAGGGCTCAACATTAACTACTTGGATATTCCTAAATATTGTGGATAGGGGCATGGTCGGATCATAGATTGCGACCAGTACCACAGTGCACATCATCTACCACCTACAAATCTTAGACAATTTTTTGGATAGAGGATGCCTCCTATGACTCCTGCACATGTGCCTATTGCAGATAGAGTCATTATTGCTTCCCAGAGGGGAGAAATTGACACTATTGAACACATTGCATCTACGGTGTCTAGTATCACATCAGATTCTATTGCTCATTATCTTCATAGTTGACGTCCTCGTCCACTTGGTTGACCGTCTCCACAGGCATCTAGTAGCACTTCAGGTGCCTCCTCTGATGATGCATATAGAGCTGTTGGGCTACCATTGCTAGGCGATATTCGTTGTCTTTCTAGACAATAGACACATATGGATATGGAAATATATTTTTTGGAGGATATGTTACATATTATCAGCTATATTTCTGATACACAGGGGATTTTGGTATACTTAGTGATGGATGTTGTTACATAGCATCAGAGCCCTGGCATAGTTCCACAGATATAGGCCACCACACTAGTGACAGATGATACACCTATGCATTGCTCACAGCATTTGGCACCAGACTTACGAGACTCTACAGATGACTCGAGCATACAAGTTGGACATGTCCATATCACAGCTAAGGGTCTTGATGAGTTTGGTGAGCAGTTACAAGGCCTATCTGAGATTGATGCTAGTTCAAGCCTAGGCATTTCATCCTACATGGACCTATTGTTCCAACCTGGCAACATTGCTTCTACACCATTACCCAGTCGGTTACATACTCTACTTCACTTGGATTTACTAGCAATTGGACATGGTGCTGAGGGAGGTTCAATAGGTGTTAGAGTTTTAGCGTCAGGTGCATCTGTAGATGATACGATGGAGTCTTCTGATCATCCTCCACCTTTGGAGACCTAGGTACATACATAATTTATTTTTAATTTTAAATATATATGAAGTTAAAAAATATGTTCATTTATTAAAAAATTTAGTTCAGATATATATCTAGAATATTTAATTTGATCTTTAACTCATAATAAATCATGTAGGCAGAGGTCACTGAGCACATGGTTACACATACTGTTGGTTCAGGGCATCATGTACATGAGAGAGATAATTCTATTGAGGCACCTGATAGTGCTCACATACTTAAGTTTTAAATAGTTTATTTAAAGTTATTTAAATATTTTGAAAACTAGATATATATCTATATATATGCAAATTCGTATTTAATTTGAATGTACATGTACATGTGTATGTATATATATGCTTTAAAGATAGAACTCTAACATGTATGTGTGTGTGTGTGTGTGTGTGTGTGTGTGTGTGTGTGTGTGTGTGTGTGTGTGTGTATATATATATATATATATATATATATTTGTAGTGCTTAGTTGATGCGCCTCGGCGAGAGGATGTACAGGAGACTCAATCAGAGGGTCATTCTATTCGTATGTGTTTTGAAGGGTCCCTCTAGTAGTAGATCAGATATATTTATTTATTTTTTTCGGCACATCCATCAGACCAAACATAATGCTTATCAACATTTATGTTTCTTTCTTTCAAATAAGAAGAGAACATATTGAAGCAATGTTCTTCATAGTGAATGTCATGTTCTTTACCATCACTTATATAAAAATGATATTCCTTTATAATTACTCATGCTTGAATTGTACTCTAAACACCATCCAAATCTAATTGTGCATGTCTATAAAAAACATGTACCATAATAGTAACCTGCTTATTAAAGTAATAATCTAATTGAATTTCTTTCTGATGAACAAATGAATAGTTCTCTGCAAAATCAACAACTGATACAATTGTTCCAAGTGGAAAATTATCTCTCAGAGTTTGAAACTATTGTGCTTGCCACTTTGCAAAAAATGCATGAAAAATATAAGGTTGAATCAATTTCTTAAATTTTTCCATAAATGTTAGAACAGGCAACTCCTCTTCAACATATTCCAACCTTTTTGTTTCTTTCCCCAACTTTGTTTCATTCTTGACATACTTGTAACTTTAGCAATTCAATATTTTTGTTACATCAATATTTTTAGTTTTCAAAGGAAATAGAGCCAAGTCACCACATGTTTCACATAATCCTTTGATGCAATTTATTTTACGAGCTAGACCATCTATGTTGTCACACAAAATGGATGATATAAAATCACTTCTCCTACTAGGACGAGCAACATGAAAACCATATGTGTCTTCTATAAACTTTTGAAATATCTGATAGTGAAGATCAAACTCAATATGATGATGACAACAACAAGTTTCAAACACTTTTTTTGACCTCACAAAGTATGGCTTCAATTCTTCAAACAAGGTTTTCCCAACTTTTACATTAGGATGTTCACTACAAAATGACACATATAACTCATGCTATGTTGTTTCCAACCAATGTTTTGTATGATGTCATATTGACCAAGTGCAATCCTACCTAATAACAACTCTACTATTTGATGAAGGACGAGTGTTATCAATCCAAAATGATATGACTGAATTTTTTAAGAACTCTTCAATCCTATCAGAATGAGGTGCTCTACACATGATTACCTAGTTGCCCTCCATAGTACTATCATCCACAATTAATCTTCTCTTAACATATTGTTTCATTGTTTTCCTACTAAAACCCATTTCAGGAAAAATTGAAGATATTTGTCTATTTTGAATCATATTCTTACTATTAATGCGATCAAGTTTCCACAATCCATCATAGTTTTGTGCATCAGTTTCTGGATTATATTGTGTGACAATTTTTACCATCAACGTTTCGAATCACACTACGTGATCCATCATCAGGATGAGAGAGCAAGAGATGTCAAACAAAATATTGAGATATTCTTACTTACAACAGACATCAACATCACTTTTCTTGCGACAGACTTATCTTTAGTTCGAGAGTGTTTTCCTATGTTTCTCAAACCTTATTTAACATTTTCAATCAAATCAGTTTGCATGCTAGAAAATCTTCTCTTCTTTGGTGTTGTGTCTACACCTAACAATTTCAATGCCTCTTGCAACTTTTTTTGTGTAAGCAAAAGTGAAAGCAACTGAGCTTGTTCAAGTGTTTCAGTGTTACCAAATTGAGTCATAATTTCTCTTATCTTCTTATTCCTTGACCTTTTCTTAGACAAACTTAATGGTTGAACACTAGCTGCAATTTTTCTTAATTTATCCACATCCATTTTAAGTAAATGATCTAAATTCTTATCAGAAATACCATTCTTTACAGATTGGGCAATATTTAAGAGTTCATCCATACCAATTCCTACACATGATCCTGACCTTTCTCTAAATTCTGTTATAGGAATTTCTATAGGGACTGATCTTGAGCCTTCTCCAACATCCATTGTTTGAGATTTAGCAGGGAAAGATTCTGACCCTTCTTTGAATTTTTTTATTTGAACCTCTGTAGGGAGGGATCTTGAACCTTCTTCAACATTCATTGTTTGAGATTCCGTAGGGAGTGTTCCTGACCTCTCTCCCATATGCACTACTTCTACTTCTATTGAGTCTTTTTCAACATTTCCTTCACCTTGTTTAATTCGATGATAATATGCCATAGTCTTTTGAATATTTCTTTCTTCCACTTCATTAGATCTCTTCTACGCATATTTTTCTTGCCTTCCCTTTTTGTTTCCCATTATAAAATTAAAAATATATCTATATTTATCCCTTGCTTCAAGATAATTTTTGAGTAATAATCAAATAAAAAAATCATTGTATAGATTCAAGTCTATCGTTGTCACAATTTTTAAAGAGTATGTCTTTTTTTGTTTTTTAAGTTACTCTTTTAATTAAAGCATGGCCATTGATATAAAAAGAATACCCATTGAGAGAAAGCATGGCCATTGAAAAAAAGCTGAAATATGCATATATAAGATTTTAATTCCGTCCATCTCTAATTCCTTTTTCCTATTTTTGCCCGAACATACAATATTACATATGTTCACATGAACATGCCATGCTAATTTTCCATCAGTGAAAAAAGTTAACCATGCATGTTCGGGCGAACATAAACAATATGTTCATTCAAACATTGTGTTTGCACGAATGCACAAAAACAAGAATTTTGTAGCCCTTTTTTCATATTTTATTTGTTTTTTACTCTTTTCACACCCTTAATTGTAGGAGAATGATCTCCTATTGTAAAATAAATAATATTAAAATATGTTTCTTAGAGAAAGCTTTCCAACAACTATAATTATAATACATATTTTAGTCATTAAGACCTTCAAATATGAGTTTAACTCATTATAGGTTCATTACTGACTGAGCATCAACCGACTTCAACATCTCAGGAAAATTAGTAAATTAGGTCAGAATTTTTTTGAAAAATATGTAGAAACTAGCTTATTGAGATACATTCTATTTTTAAAAAAAAAGGTTTCTGATAAATTGACTTCAAATTATCTGTGTCAAACGGAACGTATGTCTGAATTACGATTTGTGTCATTTCAAAACTTCATAAACTATAAAATATTCAACCAAAATGAATCAAACCAAATGCATCCTCTAGATATTGATGTTATTAATCTAACACCAAAAGAATTACATCATTATCATTTCTAGAAAAAAAGTTGTGTCAAATGGACTGTCACTCTTTAAAAATATTGAATTTTATTATGTACCACTTTTCAAAGGAGATGAAAAAATTGACCTAAATAATTTATTTTTTCAAATTAAAAAATACGGTTACAAAGTAGGAATGGAGTAATCAAAATCATTAGTTTATGTCATCTTGAAATTATTTATAGCTTTCAAGATATAGTCAATTGAACGTGACGTTTGTTGCAAAAATATTGATTTCAATGTCAAAATTGGTCAAAATGTGGAACCCATTATTGTGGGATCACCCTTAGTAGAAGAGACATTCAAGAAAACTAATCTATTCTAAAACCTACAATGATAGTTAACCACTTCTTATAGTAGTTTAAATAATTTATATAATCTATTATTTGTTACATGAAAAATCTATTCTTAGTTTCACTACTTTTTACAAAAGTCTAAACAAAAGGTAAACAATTCTTATTCTATGCAAATATCTAAAACAATAACAGTGAAATCATATAGAAATCTACAAGGACCCCCTACCAACTTTAAATTCATGCAAAGTAGAAAACAAGTGTCAGAGGTTTGAGTTGGATATTTAACAATGATAGTTGTGGCATCATTCTTCATACTCCCCATTGATGTTAAGACTCACAATTTGATCTCAAGGACTTAATAAAATCCATGGACCTCATAGTGCAACTCTTCTTTACTAGAGTCTAATAGACCCAAATAGTACTTCTAGTAGAAGTCAACTATTGCTTTATCAGTTTCTCTCTTTCACGAGAGATCACAAGCTCAATCTTCCCCTCCTTTCCCTAATATAGAGAAGACTCTTGACACTTTCATTTTCCATTCAAAACAAGTAGTCATCAACTACTTCACTCAAGCATCTAAAATTTGATATGCCACTATCACTTTTGACATGCAAACATGGCAATTTGTACAACCTTCTCAATATCTATATCACTTTCTGCCAATAGGATCCATCAATTCATCCATAATCAACATGTACACATCCTTTGGTAGATTTCCACTGCAATCTCTATTCCAAAAAGTCTTCTCATTATGACTCTTCAACCCATAAATGCTCCAAGGGTGAAGATCTCAAGATTTATCTTCTTCATGTCCTTCCCATCTATAATGGGAACATGAAATGCATTATTTACTCTGAATTGATTTATTTAAACTTTTTATACTAGCAACATTAGATCTCTCTCCTTTACCAAATATTAGGCCTTCATATTTTGGCCTTCAAATGGGTTGGATGGGATCCTCCATGCCTTTCCCATGCTTTCCCAATCTGCTTCCTTTAAAGCCTATTTTTTGTATAATATTCAAACCAATAATATTCTTAAAACATCTATTATTATCATTATTACAATTTCTATCCATAACTGAAAATTTTCTCTTAGCTTCAGCTTCACCTAACAGAAATGGAGAATAAACTAAGTATTCTATGCTACAAGAAATATCACAAACTGATGACTTTAATTTCAAGATCTCAATATCTTTTTCCAAACTTCTATCTTCTTACCCAAATCAACATTCTCCTTTTTTATTTCATCAAACAAGATCAACTTTTCTTTCAACTCATCATTTTCCTTTCTAAATTTCTTGAATTATTTTTCAAGATTCTTATTTTCACAAACTTTTTCATAAACATCCTTCCTCAAATTTTTCAAGTTCTCTTTAAATTCTGAATTACACTATTTGAATTTATTCAATTTCATCATTCAAACTATCTTTTTCAAAAATCAAATTTCCATTCTCTTTTTTAAGCCCTTTTTTCAGATTTCCCCATTGAAACAAGTAATTTTTTTACACAAGTAATTTACCTCTACTAGTGAAGTCTAATTATCCATTGCTCCACGCTCTTTTCTTTGATAGGTTCAAGTATTTATGCTATGATTCAATTGCATAAAACTCTTCACACAAAATACATCTCTTTCAATCTCTATAAGTCTTTAATCTTTCTTTGAAAAATAGAAAACATGTAGATAACATTTTCACCACAACATTCTCATTTCCTTCAATCAATCTACAAGTATGACACTTAGAATCTCCTTTCATACTCTAATCTTCTTTAAAAGTTTCTAGCCAAGATAATCTCATGATCACACCTCATAGCCTATGATCTTCATTTGTTGTAATACCAATTGTAGAAAAATGAACTAACAACCTTTACATATAATTTGTTGCTTAATCATGATGCTCAAAAACTAGAATAAACACCATTGATAAAATAAAGAATACTCTAATTTTGATGTATTAAAAATTAGCTAGAAGCAGAGCTGACCCCAAAGTGCAACAGGATGGAGAACAACCAGTAGTCACACCCCTACGATTCAACCTATGCCTTTTCTAGACATCAAATAATTCTAATTGACTAGAAAAAGATCCAACTTCTTCTTTCAAATAGTATTAACATAAACAACCATATTAATATAAAGTCTAAACTAAAAAACAAGTGGCAACATAAATAACCGGTGCTACTATATAACCAACAATGATCTAGCTTAATCAAAATTTCCTCGCAGGACACGAAGTTCACAATATGCCATATAATAACAAAAACTAAAAGAAAATGGATCACAAGGGCTAGCTCCCCTCTTTATCATCAGAGTCCTCATTAGTCTGTTTGTCCTCCTCCTGCTTGACAAGCTTGTGTAGCAAGGTCTTGAGCCAGTCATCTACTAGAAAGCTATAGACAGAGTAGGTGGTTTCACTTTCTTTTGTTGCTTCCTTCTCCTCCTTGTTCACCTATAGAAAATACAAAGTGGTGGCCATAAAATGCATTACCTTCATAGAAAACTCAACAAGGGTCCCAAATTTCCAGTACAAGGCCTCCTATTTGTTGGTCAGATAATGTATAGACTTCTCCGGTCTATCCATCCTAGTTTTTCTTTTATCCTCTTCATGGTGGTGGCTCTCCATCTTCCCCCATCCTAAGCAACCTTCATTAGGGAGGTGATATCCTCACCTAACCTCTTGTTGAGGATTGGGTTACCTAACATGGTATCAAAAACATGGGAAGGGCTAGGGATATCTTTTCTCTTAAAGCTAGGGTGGACCAATTTTATCTTCCTCTTGGTAGCACGTTTTATTTTACTCTATGTGGATTCTGAGCTCACTTATTTTTGTGGGGGTCCTAAATTTCTCCATTTTGAACCTCTTGTTGGATCTCCTAGCAACTTTATTGCTCTGCCCAGTCTCAATATCTTAGTCAATAAAGCTAATGTCTTTTCTAGAAGTAGGGGAGTTTTTGACAGCTCTCTTTGAGGCCGATCCAGGGCTTCGGTCAATGGAGGTTTTGGGAGTCACAGTGGCTAGGGGATTAACCAAAAGAGATGGGTTGAGGGAAATTTGAAATTTTTAGAGTTTGAACTTGAAATCTTGGTGCAGGCTATAAAAGAGTTTCCCTTCCTCCCTCTTTTTTAGTACATTAAAAATATTGTCCTCTATCAAATGTAAAATAATGTGCAGGAAAGAGATTAAGTCTTGGTTTCTAAAGTGATTTAAGATGGGGAAATGGTACTAATACAACACCTAGAACTGGTCTTCAAGTATAATGTAGGGCATGATGGCGCACCACACAATATCCCATGGCATAGGTAGGTCCTCACAAGAGAAGCCATCACGCCTGTGTACAGGTTACTCCTTAGGACAAAAAAAATTCCGCATACTCATTTTGTCCAAAATTCTAGTCTTCTTATGCCAACTCTTGCCTTTGAGAGATAAGCCACCCACCTTAGCAATGAGCTCCTCCATTATTTCAAAGGCCAGCCTAGGAATTCAAAAATTATAGAGACATATGCTCATCATACCCTTCAATACATTCCATGAATGGTAGAAGCCCTCCTTCCTAAAAATAGATCAACACTGCCTCACTATCTTTGATGTAGGCTTCAATTTCATCTGGCTCAATATGGTTCAAGCTACCACCCATGTTGCCTTCTCTGAGCTCAATCAGCAAACCCTCGATTTGCACTGACATTCCATTGTTGCAGGACAGAGCTTGAAAGCGGAGGCTATTTAAGATTATATCGCCGAGAATGATCATTTTGAAATAATCAATTCCCTTAAATTATGATCTCAAGGTGTCATGTTTTCCAACTTCCATCTTGTCTTTTCACGTATGAATGGTACCTTTACCATCGAGGTTAAGCAGTGCCAACTGTGCCCTCTCCCGTAGAATGATACACTGGGGAATTTTCATTATTGTCATTCAAAACACTCATCCTTGGCATCTTTAATTCTTTGACACAATCTTCGTGGATCATTCTCTCACCATCATTATAAATATTTATGGTGAGAATGCCCCAAAGGGAAATAATCTCAAATTATTTTCTATCATTAATAACTTTACGACACTCAACCGAAAGAGTGTCCCACCCTACTACCTATTGATACCTAGGCCAAGTAGCAAAACAAAACAAAAGCTCTAGCCATTCTGTGGTGAAAAGTACTGATTTTATTATTGGTATTATTTTTGTTTCAACTAGTGTTGCTCTTTTAGTTATCGTTATTTTCCTCGTATGGAAGCATTGTATAAGAGGCAAGGGTAATGGTGACTAAGAGGAAACCACAAACATATTGATGCTTCTAACGACTTCACTGCTCTACTCAAGATAGATAAAGATCTTGAAGAACGGCTTGGAAGGTCTATTCAATCTACCCACGAGTTTTTGTATGCTGAGCTCTGTGCTGCTACAAACAACTTTGGTCCAAATGAATTAATTCTAGAGACAAGTTGGCTTTGGGAGAGTGTACAGAGGCACTCTACCTAGAAGAAATATAGACATAGCTATGAAGACGATAAGTGTGGATTCTGATTAAGGCAAGAAAAAGTATGAGGTAGAAGTGATTGTTAACGGCAAGCTCTCACACCCTAACATTGTCAATCTTTTGGAATGGTTCCATCACAAGGACAACATGTTTCTTGTCTGCAAATTTCTCCATAGTAGAAGTCTCAAAAAATATATCGCTGGGAATCTACAGCATCATCTTCATTGAAATCAGTGATATAGAGTAGTCCATGAGATAGCCTCTTCTCTCCTTTATCTTCCCAAGGAATGTCCAGAGAGTGTTTCGTACAAAGACGAGTAACGTGATGTTAGATTCAGATTTCGGAGCCAAATTGGGAGATTTCAGTTTGGCGAGAGAGCTGAAACCTGCCAAGGAAGAGCACCTAACTTATCCAGTAGGTACGTTTGGGTATATGGACCCTGAATCACTTAGAACTGGAAAAGCCAGCCAAGAATCTAACGTGTAAAGCTTTGGATCTCTGATACTTGCAATTGTTGGTTGAAGGCCACTGGTAGACAACAACTTAAATCAACATGAATCAAGTTTAGTAATATGGGTTTGGCACATGAAGGGAGGGCAGGCAATATTACATGCGGTAGATAAGAAACTTGATGGGAATTTCAATGTTAAGAAAGTGGAGTGGTAATATTGGTGGGCTTGTCGTGTTGTCTCCCCGATTGGAGAGATCGACCAAAGATGGAACAAGTGGTGGAGATGTTGGAAATGAAAGCTGAATTGCCTCCTCTTCGTCAAGGTTTCTATGTCAACCTTGTTCTGTTTGGGCTCCAGTCAGGGTCAAGATGAGAGACTTCCGAGGACAGTACAACAGGGATTTCATCATCTTCTTCTCATGTGAATGCCAACACATAGCTGTGAAAATTTGGTCAAGGATGCACATGTCTCTATTCCCATTTAATGTGCTTAGTTGAATAAAGAAATTCAATCTAACATTTTTTTTCAACAATAGCTACGCTGGTTACTTCATTTAACATTTTAGTAAATTCATTCTGCAAATTATATCAGCTTTCATAATAATGTGTAGCCCATTTGTGCAGATACTATTTTTGAGCTTTTCTAATATACTTATCATAAACCAATGTTAGCTTATTTTATAATCTTCTCTCCAAAACATGGGTTGCATTGCAATGTACCTCCACAGTTTCCTAAAAATTTCAAAATAACAAAACTTTTATGTGTGACAAGTTTCTGTGTAAACCAAAAATATAAATAGCTATCAAGTATTCTCTCCATTTCATTAGCCTTGCATTATTAAACAATAAGATGTATCATTTGAAGTTTGGAGATAGGGTTTATTATTTTTGTGGTTTATCAATGAATTTACATTAGACCTTCCACAATAAAACGGTTAATTCTAATGCCTACAGCTTCCTTTCTTTGGAGAGAGTAGTTGACGCTTTGGATAGATTGAAAAGAACCCATAATCAAACTTCGATGAGCATATTAAATTACTTGAATTAATACACACCGTGTTCTCACCTAAGACGATGTGGCATTGTCTGATATTTTCCCATGATTTTTGCGCGCACATCCTTTCTCTTATGGGGTTAACAAGCATCATCTCAGGGGCTCATTACAATTGGAATTTATATTTTTGACATCTGAAATAACTGATAGATCCAAATAGACCTTTTTCTGATATAAGACCAGTGACAAATAATGAGATTAAATAAGTTTAAAATATGTATAAGGTTTAAAAATCACATAGTAAGCTCGATTTTTAGATTGAAAGTGTGAAATAGTTTTACATTCATTATTTTTTTGAGATCTGTTTCACATGTTTTTGTCTATAACCCTTTACTTTTCTGAATATTACTCATTATTAACAATATATTTATTGATAATAATGGATTATTCTTGAATTATGTAAAACTCATAAGCTGAAGGGTTTGTTTGGTGGCTTATCATGTTCTTTTCTATGATTTAAAATTAAACTTCACAATCTTCTTAACTGAATTAGTATAAAACTACTAACTAAATTTGATTCAACGATGGTGAACTTGAGGATGATGACTATGATAGGCTTCAACAGGGTTTCATTCACAAAGAAGAATGTTGATCACCATCGCTATGTGTCAAGTGTCATAAATAAAGATTTTTCAGGGGTTGTACAATCATTCAACTAGCTAAACCTTTCTTTGCAAATCATAGGTGTGAACTAGAGGAAAGAAAACCAGCAAAGGAAACATATGAATACCACTAAACAATAAGATTTCAACATGGGTAAGGTTTTGAATATGGATCCCAAAGCTGTGTTCATGGACAAAGGAAAAAGTTAGATTATTACGTCAAACAATGACAAGATATGATTTAAGGGCATAGCTACATTTGAGGTTGGGGAATCATCCCAACTTAACACATTGAGGAAAATATCTTCTAATAAACAACTACAAGGTAAGATGAAGGTATTGTTGACATTAAGGTTAAGTTTGTTCATTAGTGAGTCACACTTAGTTAATTGGTTAAACAACTACCATGCTTATCTTGAATTTTATTGTGTTAACCCAATAATCCAGGTTCTACTGAGTTCTACAGTTGCTATTGAGTTCCAAAATTAGTATGTAATTCACACTAAGTAGTATTTACCGAGTTCATTAGTGATAGTGCAAACCAAACTTCACAGTTTTAACCAAGTTTCACAGTGTCAAACGTGGTCTCCAATGTCTACCAAACTCACAATGTCAATGATGTGAATCTAGTATTGACCAACCAAGGAGTATCAACCAAGTGATTTAGTTTATAACAAGCTCACAATGTTAGTGTTGATAGAGCCGTGCAGTGTCAACCAAGTGATTCAATTTATATGTCAAGTTTCATAGTGTTCATTGAGTCACTAGTATTGAACAAGTTCAGACTACTTTGAAGTGATTAGTATGAACTGAGCTTCTATGTCTATTGAGAGCATGGCAATGTTGAGTGTTGGAAATAGTTGCCAAGTATTAGAACCTCACCAGGTTTGTCTTCAAAACTCAAGTACTAGTGGTTGGGGCAACCTTGTGATTCTTATTGATAATCTATGTTGTAGCTGACTTTAATGAATTTTTATTTGAATTGGTATATATGTAATGTATTATATCATATCCAAATATGTATGTATGAAGCAATGATGCGAATATAGAAAGCAGAAGTGCAAAGTGAAAAAGCTACAAGCAGTATAAGGAGCAACAAAGATTTATCTATCATAGCAAGGTGATCATTACATTTCTAAGAAATCTCAACCAAGAAATCCAAGTTGCAAATCAGAGATTAGCCACTAGTTCATCCTAATAGGTGTATCAGTTAAATCCTTTAACAAGGAAGATTTAACAATCTTTTGCAAATCTCTTTACCTAGTACATGTTTTATTGTATGTTTTGTAAATCCTTTCAGAAGGTGGATCTAGCAGTCCTTATTGTTCCTAACAGGATAGATCATCAGAAGTGATCAATTGTGAGCCTTAATTGACCAACTTTATATAGCACTAAAGCTTCCTCACCCCAGTTTTACTTTCTATTTGGAAGGTTTCTGGGTCACCATATCTTGTGTCACAATGTTATGAATTTCTTTTAGTCTTTCATACATGTAATTAGACCAAAATATATATGAAGGATTAATTGGTGAAATAAGATTAATTTCTATTCATTCCTAATTCACCCCTCCCCTCTTAGTAACCTAGTCTATCCGATATTTCCAATAGTTGGTATCAGAGCATTTGATGTTCTTAAAGAAGAAATTTAACAACTTGAGCAAAGATCAGAGGAAATTGAGGTATACATGATAGATAAGGCTATTGACAATGAAAAGTTGGATTTGGCATTGGCTATTGGGAAACTAAAGAAAGAAAAGGAGAAATTCTATCAATCATTGAAAAGAAGAAAAGATCTTGTAGTACAAATAAATGACAATCTCTACACTGAAGAAAAAATTGAAGATATCTATCTAGAAAGAAATTCAGATGAAGTTGATGAAGCAATTAAAGATCTATTATAAAAGAATTTAAATCTTCAAGAAGAAGTTAGAAAGTTGAAAAGGGAACAAGAAATTTAGTCAATAAGATTATTTGAAGTGATGCAACAAAAAGACAAAGCCAAAGAATATATAGAAGGACATAACAATAAAATTCAGCATCTATCCCTTCAACAAGCAGACTACATTGAACAACTGACTAATGCAAATGAAGAAATCATAAATCTAAAATTAGAGAATGAAAGATTGCAAAATGATCTAAAAACTGAAAAGAAAACCAATGAAAGGATGATGAACTCTCAAGTAGACATGAATCAATTGAATGAGAAAAGTCAATACAGACAAAAAGGCAAAGCAGGAATAGGATACACAGGAAAAAGTGAGTCATCCATGCAAGGATCTCAAAAGAGTCAAAGGCCTACTTGTAATCACTATGGTAAGTTAGGTCATACATCAAACAAATGTTGGATAATGGTAAAGAAAAATTCAATAGAAAGTATTACAATTGCAATAAGCATGGTCATAGAGCAAGTGAATGCAAGGAGAAATGTAAGTTTGAAGAAAAATGTCACAAATGCAAGAAGCATGGATACAAATATTCTTAATGCAAAACAAAGATATTGAACCCAACATAACAGATTATGAAAGCTATCTTTAGTTGAGACTACAACACTTGGTGTAGATGCCACTACTGTGGAGAATTTGGGCACATTGGAGCAAATTGTGTGAAGCATCACATGAGGAGAATATGTTTTATTTGTACAAAACTTAAACATCTTGCAAAGAACTATATGAACATTGGAAGGATTGAAGATGAAAAGAAAACCAAAGTTCACAATATCAAAAAGTAGATGAGGAAGCAATAGATTCCAAAATCTCCTGAGAATGCAAGTCTCAGTCATGAAGCACATGTCACTCAAGAATTGGGTGACTCAAGCATTTCAACTTCATCTCCCATAGGAATGACTGGAATTGAGACTCTGGAGCAGATATCTTACATCATTTTGAGCCAATTAGAAGGAAAGATCCATATCAGTATTTAAGATACAAAGGGATCACCGAGCAATTACAAAAATTCAAGACCTTGCCAAGCTAGGTTGGGTTGAAAGACCCTATAGAGAAAGGTCGAGATATACTAAAACATTGTGTGGACATTAAGCTATGAATTAATTTACTAAGCATTAAGTTTGAATAGAGTGGAAGACAATCTTTCACCAAATGAGCAATAGTACGAAGCATTTGTGGAAATTGAAAAGTGAAAATGTGTTAAAATGAAGGAAATCAATTTCTTTTTCACCATGAATTTTTGAAGAGCTATTTGCAAGGGAGATTCCAAGAAATCTATGTGTTTATTGCTGAAGATTTTCATATTTTCTTAAACACTACTAAGCATGGTGCCTTCCAACAAAAAAACTAGGAAAGGATTCAAGATGTTGGTTTGTGAAGTTGATTGGAAGGCACTAGACTTCAAATTGAGTCTGGCAATTGTAGAAGCACTTGACCCAACTAGAGCTCAATCATAGATTCTAGCCAAGGTATTACTCATTCATGACATTCATGTTGATCAAATAAATATTATTGACAAATGAGTGTCAACACACTTAACCATTTTCACTATGTATGCCAAGTACACAATAGATGGTGAGCCAAATTTTAATAGGTGTAGCATCAAAGTTAGTGTCGAGCAAATTATAGTATAGTCTATGCTGAGTGATCCAAGAATTGTTCATGTGCCAACTAACAAAATCATTCAGATGTTGAGCAACTCAGAACAACATATGCCGAGCAATATAGGATACAACAGGTGTCGAGCAAACCAAGAAACATAGTCTATGCTGAGCAATCCAGAAATAGTATGTGCTGAGCATCAGTAATACTTCATGTGCCAAGCAATGTAGGATTAGCATAAGAGTTTTTATTTGCACAAACTAAGATGTAAACCATTTTCATAGCTGACTTAGATAAATTTTGAAGGGAAAAAAGAATAAGGATGAATCATTTGCATTCTCTATGTAATCTTTGTGCAACCAATCATAGAAATGGTGAAGGCATGCAACCAATAAGAAAAATGCAAAGTATGAGCAAGAATTTGATATTCAATTTAGATTGTAGATCCATACCTAACCCTAAGTCTTCACATTCTTTATAAGGAGAATGAATGCAACATTGTATGGATGGAAGAAAAATAGCATAAGGGGAGATTATAGTGAAATTTCAGTGTGAAGAGGAAAAGACTTAGTGGAAAGAAAAACATTTATACATCCAGTCAATCATAACAGAACAAAGGACATATTCAGAGATCAGATCAAGCAAGGACTAGAAGAGAAATAGCAGATCAAGTGCCTGAACCTAGCAATTCAAGATTGCATTCAATTAGGTCAAATGTTCTAATACTCTCTCACAATTGTATTAGAGGTTGAAATACTATGGTGATAGGTTAGCTTAATAGCTAGGTAGGACAACCTTTGGAGAAGGTTAAGAAAATCCTATGTATTAGGTGAGTTTAACATCCTTTATGTAAATCCTTTAATAGGGTGACACTTCATGTAAACTATTTGTAAATCCTTTCAATAGGTTACTATTGACACAGTGTAAAGCCTTTAACATGGCAAACCATTAGAAGTGGTTGAAATCATTGCTGCAATAATTTTTGTGGTTGTCATCCCCACCCCAATTTTACCTTCTTATTCCTGGAGGGTTTTTGGGTCACCAAAATCTCTTGTGTTATCTGTTGATGCATGTTCTCATTTTATGTTTTTTTACTTGGATGCATGTTAATTTTAGTTATATGTTATTAAAGATATGAAAGTATAAAAAATTGATTACTTCTAATTCACCGCGCCGCCCCCCCCCCCCCCCCCCCCCCCCAAGAAGTACTCTTCACATTTGAATATTCCAACAATTGGTATCAAATCTTAGGTTCTCATAAGGAGAAGCCTAATAGCTTGGAAAAAAAGGTCAGAAGATGGAAGTCTTCAAACTTGGGAAGATCATTGACAATTAGGTGATTGATGTGCAACTAGCTCTACACAAAGTAGAGGAAGCCAAGGAGGAATTGAGAAAATCTTTTAAAAGAAGAAAGGAGATAGCCATAGCTGAAAATGGCATACACTACAAGGAGATTGACACCACACATTTATTTTCCAATGAAGACTCCAATGAATTTGATGTAGCAATAGTAGAATTAATGGAGAAAAATAGAGCACAAGCTAAAAAAATTAGAATACTCAAGCTTGAACAAGAATCACAAGCCATGTTTCTTTGTGAAGCAACTGAACAAAAGAAAAGAGCTATTGAAGACAAGGTCATGGTAGAAGATGACAAAAGAAATCTCATCAATAGACTAGAAGAGAAGACAATTGAATTTGAAAAGATTTCAAACATGCAGGTAGACACCTTGAGCCAGATGATGAATGTTCATCATGAGCTAAACATGAAGGACATTGAGATATCCACCTTGAAGATGTAGAATGAACAATTACAGAATGAATTGAAGAGAGAAAAGGAAATAGTAGAAAGCTACAATAAACCTAATGAGGCCATCAAGTACTTTGAGCAATTTTTGAAATCACCAAGGGCAAGTAATGACACTATAGGACTTGGATATATTAGCACTAAACAAGGAGAATCATCCAAAATAGTAGAACAAAGAAGCAACAAAGGTAAGAACACTAAACCTACTTGTCATTTCTATGGTACAAAGGAACATACTTCTAATGTATGTAGAAGCAAGAATAGTCATCAGCATGATAAGCCTAAAAATGCAAACTTCTATGAAAAATGCAAAAAAAAAAAGGACATTTAGCATAAGACTACAGAACCAAGACCATGAGGACACCAAGATTTGAGGGCCACTGCTACAACTACAAAAAATATGGACATAGAGCATTTGAATGTAGATCAAAGCCTATGTGGACACAAGAGGAATTAATCATGCACATCACTACAATTGGGATTACAACACTAGGTATAGCTATCACTATTTCCAAGAGTATGGACACATTCCTAAAAATTGCATAAGGACACATTTTAAGGGAAACTATAGCAGATGGTTAAATCAAACTACTTGTTTTAGCTGCTTGAATACTCATCATACTAGCAGGAACTATTCAACAAAGGTCAAAGCACCCAAGATTGAAGTTAATAAGGGCAAATAAAAAGTTAATGTGGAACAAATCAAGGAAGATATGAAGAAGACATGGTAGAAGAAAGGTGAATGCAGTACATCAAATGGAGAGATCACTTCACCTAAGAGGTCAAGTGATCACACCTCATCAAATTATACACTAAAAAGGCACATGGGGTTGATACATATAAAGATGTATCATACATCAGCCCAAAAGAACAAAGGAACACTACAAAGAAGAAATCTACATAAGTTAAGATGCTAGGATAAAAGTTGGAAGATGATGCCGAGTTAAACTCCAGTATAGGCTGAGTTGAATAGTTTAGTGGATTCTGAGTAAAAATATGATAGTAGTTGCTGAGTGAGTGAAATACAGTTGATGTCAAGTTGGAAAATCCTTTGGAAGTTGAGTGTATAGCTGTAAAGCACGAATGCAATAAGTGCTAGGTTTCAAGCCCAATAAAAGTGAAAATCATTCATTTTTTGTTCATTCGAACAAAGAGAAAAGACAAGTAGAGTGATTAAGAAATTTCCCAACAATCAAAAGGAAATTTACAACAATTCAACAACTAGCCAACTCTGTTTCGTCGATTCACCACGTATTTCTTTCAAGTGCCGAGTTACACAATTTGAAAAATTTGTAAATAGTAAACCCTAGTAAGGTTAAAGATGGAATCTAGTTCTAAATCTGCAAAAGAAAAGGAAGGGTTGGAAATTCAACTAGTTGGCAATGAAGTTAGACAACTAGAGTTTAGACCCATCCCTAAAGTTTCTTACAAAAATGATCTCGTTGGTGCCCTATCCATGATTCTTGATAAAGTAGTTATGGTTCAGGATGTACACAAATGCTACAACTGCAAGATAGGAGCCATAGGAGATTTGAAGATTTTCAATGCATTTGATAAGCTCTATGAAAATGGGAGACTTAAGGATGAATTCTCCACAGTCGAAAAGAAGGGACTAACCAAAACCCTAGTTTTCCCTATTATTTTCAAAATAGAATGGATATGCATTGTGTTGAGTAGAATCCATGATGGAGCTTTTTGGCCTGAAACTAGGATAGTAAAGTTCACAAAGAAAACTATACATAGGGTCACTAGTATCCCAACCCTAGATCGGCCCAAAACCCTAAGGAGTCATAAGAGGGAGGCAATTGAGAAAAATAATGGTGCCAAGTGGAATAATAGTGGTATGACCATTGACACCATCAAAGACCCCCTACTAGATTTTTTTATGAAGATTATATCTCACAAATTTTATCAATCTAGCAAGTTGAATAGTGTACCCTGCATAGCTATAGATGTTGGCTACAAGCTAGTGAAAAATTATCACACTTATGATCTTGCAGATTTGATGATGTAGCAAATCAATGAGAACTTGAGAGCCATAAGGAAAACCAAAGGGGCTCAATGCAAATTTGGTGCAGTATTGATTTGCATATTCTTCTATATTATGAAAGAATTCCCCTCAATAGGTAAGGTGAGATGGGATCCAGATAAGACTATTGTTGAACAAATAAATGGATTCATTGAGCAGATGGGTGAGAATTTTATTGCCCAAATGACCAGTTATTTTGAAGATTTCAAACAATCCATGAAACAGAGAATGAGAATCCTAGTCTCATTAGTGGAGCAACATGAAAAGTACATTTCTTTTCTAGTGGATATTGACTATACCTACATACAAGTAGTCATCCCTAGATTTAGATGGCTTAGACCACTGAGCTATGAACTTGATGTGGATCAGGCTTCAGTAGCTATTATGACATTGCTTGTAGAGGAGATTGATAAAATTACAAAGCACTTTGGAATATATGACATTGTCAAATCAAGACTAGTTATAGACTTGAAGACAACAACAACAGTCAAGAAGAAGGACAAGCTTTTAAAGAAGATAAAAAATAAATTAGGTGTTTAAGAGATAGGTACTATAGAACAAGTGGAAGAAATAAGTGATGATAAAGAAGAAGATGAAAATGAGTATGAGTCAGAGTAAGGGCCACTTTAGTTAACACAAGGCCTAGGTGAAGATGAAGATAAAAGTGACAAGGAAGGTCAAGCCAAGGAATCATCCACTCAAACCAAGGTCACCAAGAGAAAGACAAAAGCACCACCTGATCCTCAGTCAAAGATAAAGAAAGTGGCAAAGCCTACACCTAAGAAGCCTACTACTAGAGCTACTACAAGGGCTACTACACAAAAGGCAAAGAAAGAGGTAGCTATGAGGAAGGAATCCACTAAGAAGACTGAAGAAGAGCCAAAGAAAAGAAGAAAATTTGTGGCTCAACTTGTTTCAAATGAAGAGAGGACAAAATCAGAGGACCACAGTCAGGTTAAAGTGGTAAGTCATCCACCGAAGTCTTCTATTGATAAATTATGTGCTAAGATTAGGAATGGAGACTTAAATGATTTGAAGAATGTAAATTTTAATAAGCTCACAAAAGATAAGCAAAATAAAATAGAGATATCTGTGTATAATATGATGGCAGAATATAAACATACACCTCTTGAACTAGATAGTTCATTGCCAAAGGAATTATATAAGATTCTAGAGAAAAAATGGCATTTTTGTCTACAAACTAAGAAAGAAATAAGGCATTCTACCTTAGCAAGGATGTTGCTTGACTTGACTAAAAGTCAAATAACAAATGCAATCAAAAGGCGCAATAGTAGATTTACCCCAAATACAGGGCATTTAGTATTCTAAAAAATAAAATTGAAGAGGTTGTGAGCAAAACCAAAAAAGTGTGGAAAATTATTTACAAGAAAATTGATGATGTATTTGATGAAGAATACAAGGTAGAAGCAAGTGCCAAAACAAAGGAAATAAAAGAAGCAAGAAGAAAGAAGGTAGAAGAGAAGAAAGTGGTGGAAGAAAAGAAGGATGAAGAAGAAAAAGGTGAAGAAGAAAAGGAGGAGGAAATAAGTAAAGAAGAGGAAAAGGGGATAGGTGAGGAACAAGAATAGAGTGTAGAGGACACACAACTGTCACCTCCTAGCCCTCCTCATTCTACCATCACACTTGTAGAGACAATCAAGATAAAGGATGTCATTGACACTTCTAGTCAAAACATCAATCCATTAACTACAAAGGATCTAGAAAAGATCCTTGACCAATCAACACAAGTAGCTAGGCTATGTTCAAGCCCAGTACTAGTCAGTGTTGATGAACTCCAAAAGGCAACAGTAAAATTAAAGGAAATCAAGGTGCAAACACAAGAACCAACTATGACCACAAAATCTACTAGACTTCTACTTCTTCCACCACCATCTCCACCAAAAGAAGTCACAGTTGCACTTCAGGAGTTGAGTGCAGTAGCAAGGAATGATAAAGTTAAATCAGTAGAATCATAAGGTACAACCCCAACCAAAATAATAGAAAAAGAGAAAAAAACTAAAGAGAAAGAAGAGACAAAAGATAAGGAGAAATCTGCAATACAAACTTTGGTTGAACTACCCAAAATAGTTACTCCTACAAAAACTCTTTAGCAGCTGAGCACTGGAACACTAGAATTGCAAATTAGAACACCAGGCTCAAGCTCCACTAGGGTAGCCAGAACAATTCATTATGGAATTCTTGAGCTTGATGAAGAAATAAACATACCCTATTATGAATCTAGTACTCTCACTAAGGAGAAGATGAATGAATTTTAGAGTGCATTGGATAGAAGAAGGAGACAAGAGACACTTAGAAAGGACTACCAATACCAAACTAATGGAATGGCTAGAGAAGAAATTCCAAGGTAAGGTCAATGAGAAGATATCAAATACTATCATTTTGGGACAAGTTGACCTGGCTAAGAAAATAGATAGAGTTAAAATTGTACTTGGAAACATATTCTCCCTTTACAATAAATTGTGTGATTTTTCCAATTTCACACGAGAAATCAGCTAGAAAATAATGAGCTTGGAGAGAAATCTAAAGATTTCTAGTATGCAACTCCCATCCAATCCAACTCAAAGTGACAAGTATTTTGTTGAGACACTTCACACTCAAAGGGAACTAGTCATATTATTAGCAGAAGAGGTTAATATAAAAGATAAGTTAATGCAAATTCTATCCTCCATCACCCCTCACTTGGAGGTACTTCACAAGGAGAAAATCTATGCAGAGATAGTGCTGAAGAAAGATCCCAACCTTTCTACACATGAAGGACTTGTAGAACTAGAAACAGAGCTTGCAATCCAACACAAGTCATTGGATATTGTATTAAATAACTAGGATGCATCTCTAAAGATACTTTTGGAGGTAAACAACTCATTTTTGGATAAACATGGAATTACTCCATAGAACCCTTTGACATTAGTGTCAAACAGGGGGAGATATATATTACAGGGGAAGAAATAATGAGTAATTACCAAATTTTGACAAATTTTGATCATTCATTTTGAAAATAAAGTGGAATGATTGTATATAGCCGAAAAAGGGGGAGTCAAGGAATAAAGGAGTGAAGGATTTTGATAATCACATGGAATACATAGATCAGATACAACATTCAGGCTCAAAATGCAGAAACAGGTCAAAGGACAGAAAGGATCATGCATATTAGCACAGAATTTCAATTTCAAAGGTACAATCAACTCAAGGGGAGTCATAAGGTATATTGCTACCCACAAATTTTTGAAATTTTTCATGTGAGTTGAGTGAGTAAAGAGTGTACTCAATAAGGTTAGGATCATCAATGCTTAGTTAAGTGTTTTTGACACTCATGTCAAAGGGGGAGAATGTTGGACAAATAAATAGTATTGACAAATGAGTGTCAACACACTTAACCATTTTCACTATGTATGCTGAGTACAATATTGATGTCAAACCATAATTTTAATAGGTTCCAAGCCATAGTTAGTGCCAAGCAGATTATAGTATAGTATGTGTCAAGTGATCCAAGAATTGTTCATGTGTTGAGTAATAGAATCATTCAGATGTCGAGCAACTCAGAACAACATATGCCAAGCAATATATGATACAATAGGTGCTGAGAAAACCAAGAAACATAGTTTATGCTAAGCAATCCAAAAATAATATGTGCTGAGCATCAATAATAATTCATGTGCCAAGGAACGTAGGATCGACATAAAAGTTTATATTTGCACAAACTAAGATGTAAATCATTTTTGGAGCTGACTTAGATAAATATTGAAGGAGAAAAAGAATAAGGATGTATCATTTGCATTCCCTATGAAATATTCATGCAACCAATCATAGAAATGGTGAAGGCATGCAAGCAATAAGAAAAATGAAAAGTATGAGCAAGAATTTGAGATTCAATTCGGATCGTAGATCCATACTTAATGCTAAGTCTTTGCATTATTTATAAGGAGGATGAATGCACCATTGTATGGATGGAAGAAAAATAGCATAAGGGGAGATTATAGTGAAATTTCAGCATGAAGAGGAAAAGATTTAGTGGAAATAATAGCATTTATACATCTAGTTAATCAGAATGGAATAGAGGACATATTGAAAGATTAGATCGAGCAAGGATTATAAGAGAAAGAGAAGATCAAGTGCTTGAATCTAGCAATTTGAGATTGCATTCAATTAGGTCAAATATTCTAATACTATATCACCATTGTATTAGAGGATGAAATACTATGGTGATAGGTTAGCTTAATAGCAAGGTAGGAGAGCCTTTGGAGAAGGTTAAGAAAATCCTATGTATTAGGTGGGTTTAACAGCCTTTATGTAAATCCTTTAACAGGATGACACTTCATGTAAAGTGTTTGTAAATCCTTTCAATAGGTCACTATTGACATAGTGTAAAGCCTTTAACAAGGAAAACCATCAGAAGTGGTTGAACTCATTGCTGTAGTAATTTTTGTGGGTGTCATCCCCACCTTAGTTTTACCTTCTTATTCCTAGAGGGTTTCTAGGTCACCAAAATATCTTGTGTTATGTGTTAATGCATGCTCTCATTTTATGCTTGTTTACTTTGATGCATGTTAATTTTAGTTATATGTTATTAAGGGTTTGAAAGCATAACAATTGGTTACTTCTGATTGACTCCGCCCCCTTGCCCACCTGCCCTTCTCATAAGTACTCTTCCCATTTGAATACTCCAACAATTCATTCACATTTTCCCTATTAGATTCAAGAAATTGGAACCCTAGAGATGGATGAGACACTAGAAAAGTTATGTGTGAATGGTCTATTGAAACCTAAGCAACAACATTTGAAGGCCAAGGTTTTAACACACATTCTTCATATGCCTTGAGATTTTTAGATAAAGTTGACAAGGTTTATCCTCAGTCATGTACAAAATAGGCAATTATGGTTGGAGAAGCTTATTCAAATAATAAAGAAAATGATTCATAGAATCATAGGGCTCTTGATGTTGAACAAAGCTAAAACTATCAAAACCCTAAGTTAGATAGAACTAGAAAACAAGGCTCTTGTCGAGTGGCATGGAAGAGGAATGAAGATTAGCAATGTGACTGACCTAGAGCTGAAATTTGGAACTCATGTGATAGCCCATAAGATCTACAACTCAAGTCATCTTAATAGTGTTTCATGTGAGGCAGTTGATCTAGCTCTCAAGGTAGTAAAGAACAACCTGTTGTTCGACCTTGCTGAGTTAATGTTGAGTCAATTAAACAAGAAAATGGAGAGAATTAGGACTTGAAAGAACAATCTATGTAAGTTTGGTTCATTCTTGACTTTTTTATTCTTCTATGTGCAAAATTTTTTCCCTTCTAAAGATTCAGTTGTATGGAGAAAAGATGTACCAATATTATATTAGATTAATGAATATATAGTAGAGATGGGTGAGAAATTTGTCAGTATCATGGAAAATTATTTTGATTCATTTAAGGAAAATATGAATAGAAGATATAGGATTCGAAAGAAACTTGTAGAAGATTACAAGAATGATGTTTGTTTTATGGTGGACTATGACAAAGTGTACATTCAAGAAGTAAAACCTAGAGTGGTGTGGGTTAAGCCTCTAAGATATGAGATTAACATTGATAACACCATGGATATCATTAAGGCACTATTGAATGAACATGTGGATCCCAAGGTCACATATTTTAGTACTTACGATGAAGCCAAAGCTAGAATAGAACTTGAAATCAAGCTTCCTCAAGTAGTTGGCAAAGGAAAGAAGAGGATAGAAAAGCTAAGGCAAGCAAGTTCTACTCTCCTTTTGACTAAAGGAAAAGGATATGATGTAGAAGAAGATGAAATAGAGGATGAAGCAGAAGAAAAAAAGTCTAAAGAAGAAGAGCCAATTAGAAAGAAAGGTAAGCTTATCATAACCAGACCTACCAAGTCATCTACTACAATATTCACTAGAAGAGCATCAAGGTCTAGAAAAAAATTGAAATTTGGTGAGGAGGATGCTGAGGAAGTCATTTTCAAAAGGCCTCCACCTACATTTCAAGAAAAACTAAAGGAAATTGAAGGAGGAGTTGGAATGGCAAACTTCAAATCCCTCAGATATGAAACTAGGAGTGTAGATGAGAAGAAGAAAATTGAGGACATGTTGATGTCCAAACTAGGTAAATGGAAATATTCTTTTGATCAACTTGTATAGAAAATTCCCAATCAGCTGATGCAAGTAATCAAGCAAAGATGGGAAAATGCTAAGAAGACTACAAAAGACATATATGAATAGACTATGAGGTAGCTCATGCCGAGTCTTAGTAACAAAGAGGTGAAAGATTCCACGAAAAAAAATGAGGAGAAGCTCACTCTAAAGTTCAATATATGTCTTGTGCTGATGAAAGACATAGAATCTATAGTGAAGACAACTAGTACCACATGGAAGAACATTTACAGACTTCATCAACTAGGTGATTTTGTTGTTCATGTTAGTGATAAGGAAGATGAGGAAGACATCAAGGAAGATGATGAGAGAAATGATGAAGATGATGTGGAAATTCAAGATCATGAAAATCTGGATGATGAGGAGCAAGAACAAGAAGCTACTAAGGAGAATCTTTCTGAGATTTAGATTATTGACCAAATTGACCCAAAGAAGATTGCAACAACAATAATGGCCTCATTTCCTCATTCTCAAAGAAAAGCTTTAATGCCATCAAGCTCAGAGATAGCTTCTCCAAAGTTGGTTTTGGAAGCCATTGCAACACCATGCACCCAACCAATCTTTGCACCTATTCAACTGATTACCATATTGACTGAAGTGATCAACACTTCATCAAATGAGTAGCAAGTGCCACCATCATCAGATTTGGCTACACAACAACTAGGTATTCCTACTATAAGTACAATATCTACTTTTTTTGCTAGGCCTTCTATTTTTACTATTGTTACAATTCCAAATGTGTTAATAACAAGTACAAGGAGAGTTGAGAGAAAGCCTCAACTGAGTACAAAAGTTTCTATTAAGGAAAAATGTAAAGAAGAAGAAATTGATCTAGATGAGGATATAGTTATCCCAAACTGGGATATCTCTACTCTGAATCCCAATCAAATAAACATAATGGGTGAACTATTACAAAAGAAAGCTAAGCAACAAAAGCTTAGAGAAGATAAGAGTAGAGAAAACCAAGTGCTTGAAGATGTGAAAACCATACTTGTAGATTCACTAAACACTAAGGTTGATAGTACACAACCTATTTTGGTTCAATTAGAAGAAGTTGTCTAGAAATTCAATGAAGATCTAAATGGACAAGAAAAGTTGTTACAAAGGGAAGAGAGGAAATTTGAGAAAAAAGTATTGGAGCAAGTTGCATAGAAAATTGCAATAGATCAAGTAGAATTGTCAACTATTCTTAGCTCATTGGAAACCTCTACAAATAATGTTACTTCATTATTCAGAAAATTGTGCCATACATCTATCTTCACTCAGGGAATCAAAGATAAATTATCTAAGATAGATGAAGACTTGGAGGCAAGTGCACACCAGTTGTCACTTGACCCGAGCTACAATTCTACTCACTACTCAAAGATCATATTTCTGACAAATCTGTCGGTAGAATTATTAAGGGAAGAAGCAAGGATCAGGGCCATACTTGTAGACATCCAAGGAAATATTCTTTCAATCATGGATGCATTGTAGAAACACATTGTACATGCCAAAACTCTCATACATGATAATAACTTCTCCATAGTTGATCACATGATGGAGTTATCACTAGAAGTACACATTGCACTTCATAAAAGTAAGGTGGTACAAGAAAATTGGGACAAGACAATGGCATTGATTTTGAAGGTACATTCTTACTTTTTGTTACATTTTGGCATTACAATATAGTACACACCTTTGGCATTTATGTCAAAAAGTGGGAGAAGATGTGATATATAAAAAGGAGAAAAGATAAGGTAGAAGATAATATATTGAGAAAAGTATATTATGTGTATATATGTATGGGGGAGCAGGATAATATTATACAAATACATGTAAAGATAATCAGAAAACATCTTTTACTTAAGCAATTTTGAAAAATCTAAAAATAGAGTATGTTATCTAGTTGAAGACACAAGATGGAGACAAAAGAATGTTTTGGACTTGAAATTTTGAGAATTTATTTTTGGATTGATAAGTATTTTTGTCACTAATGCCAAAGGGAGAAATTGTTGACATTAAGGTCAAGTTTTTTCATTAGTGACTCACACTTAGTCAATTGGTTGAATAGCTACCGAGCTTATCTTACAATTTCTTCTGTTAATTGAGTAATCCAGGTTCTACTGAGTTCTATAGTTGCTACTGAGTTCTAGAATCAATATTCAATTCATGTAGAGTAGTATTTACTGAGTTCGTCAGTGAGAGTGCAAACTAAGCTTCATAGTTCTAACCAAGTTGCACAGTGTCAACTGTGGTCTCTAAAATCTACCAAGCTTGCAGTGTTAGTGATGTGAATATAGTGTTGACCGAGGCAAGGAGTGTCAACCAAGTGATTTAGTTTATATTGAGCTCGTAGTGTTAGTGTTGACCGAGCCATGCAGTGTCAACCAAGTGATTTAATTTATATACCAAGTTTCATAGTGTTGACCAATTCACTAGTGTTGATCAAGTTTAGACTACTTTGAAGTGATTAGTATGAGCTAAGCTTCTATTTATATCAACAGCATCATGATGCCAAGTGTTTACAATGGTTGTTGAGGATCAGAAATTTGCCAAGTTTGTCTTTAGAACCTGAGTAGTAGCAGTTGGGCCGGCTTTGTGATTCTTATTGTTAATTTATGTTGTCGCCAACTTTGATTATTTCTAACTTGAATTGGTATATATGTAATGTATTATATCATATCCAAATATGTATGTATGAAGCAATGATGTGAATATAGAAAGTAGAAGTGCAAAGTGAAAAAGCTACAAGTAGTATAAGTAGCAATAAAGATTTATCTATCACAACAAGATGATCATTACATTTCAAAGGAATCTCAAACACCAAATCTAAGTTGTGGATCAGAGATAACCCATTGGTTCATTCTAATAGGTGTATCAGTTAAATTCTTTAATAAGGTAGACTTAACAATCATTTGTAAATCTCTTTACCAAGTGCATACTTCATTTTATGTTTTGTAAATCCTTTCACAACGTGGATCTAGTAGTCCTTATTGCTCCTAACAAGGCAGATCATTAGAAGTGATCAATTGTAAGCCTTAACCAACCAACTTTATACTATGTAGTACTAAAACTTGTGTGTATCATCCCCATGTCAGTTTTACTTTCTATTTGGAAGGTTTCTGGGTCACCATATCTTGTGTCAATATGTTATGAATGTTTTATTTCTTTTAGTCTTTCATACATGTAATTAGATCAAAATATATATGAAGGATTAATTGGTGAAATAAGATTAAGTTCTATTGGTTCTTGATTCACCCCTCCCCTCTAAGTAACCTAGTGTATCCTATATTTCCAATAGGTATGGAAGAGGAATGGGGCTATATGGAAGCAAGATGTAATCAAGATCAAATTTTAACAGTTGATAGAGGAAAGGTCTCCACAACTTGGTGGGATGAAAAAGACAAAGCACCTAGTAATGTGAATTGCAAGTCTCCTTTTTGCAAGCAACCAATCTTTGAGATTTATGTAGGCACTCCTTTGGGATCACTATTGATGATGCATTCTTCCCAAAATTAAAGGTATTGGGGGATGCAGCAAGGATATGGCTTTAATGAATTGAATGTGTCTATAATGTGCATTAATAAGAAGTGAAATATAGATCATAAAGGATTCCATGGGTTGATTCTAGATTTTTCCAAAAAACTAGATGGAATGGATGGATGTGTAGGTAACATGGAAGAATTGGATTCGACGGCATTTACAATACAAATCCTAACGTATATCATTTCTCATCATGTTTCACACCTTTGAGAGACAGCTCTGATTGGTAAGTTTTCAAACCATTTGTTGGGATTTTAAGATATTTCTAAATGGGCAAGAAGGTCCTGGGAATGATTGATAGAAATTCATCCAATTGATATTAAATTTGGATTGTTTGTGGCTATTTTTAAATCTAAAAAATTTAGAGATCATATTCATAAGTTTAAGACTTGGGTTTTTAATGTGTTGGGTTGGTTTACTTCACCATGGATCCCTAACTTTCAACAAGAATCAAGCTTAAGAGTTTATTAACCATATTGGGTTGTATTTCTAGGATTACCATTGGAGTACACAAATACTTCAGTTGTTGAATTTATGGAAAATAGCTTTGACATATTCGTTAAACATGACCTGTTGCCTTATTATTTTTTGGACATGAAAGTTAGGGTGTCTCTTCTTGTTCTTGATAGAAAGACTCTCCCACACAAGATGCATCTTTAGTCAAGTTCAGGGATCTGGGAATAGGTTGTTCATTTACAAGAGGACATGTTTGTGCACAATAGGGAAATTTTGTTGGGATGTTTTACTAATAAGTTTTAGAGATTTTATCAATCAGAAGTGTTTTTCCATGATGATTGTACTAATCCATTACATTGCACATCTCTTAGTATGATGCATGTTTATGTTACAAGATCATATTTTTAAATTAATCAGGGGATGTGTGAGCTTTGTTGGTTCCTCTTTTTTTTGTATCAAGTATTTTGATGTTGTTAATGGCTTGCTAGTAACTATAACTATCATTGTCCTCTAATGACTCATTCCATAGACGATCAAGTGGAAATTGCAAAAGATATCACTTCTTTCTATCATCTAAATTATATTAGCACTAATTTTTCTATGCAAGAAATTGACATTGTCACTAAAGAGCTTATGTTTTAAGATAAGCCAATTCAAATTTCTTTGAAATTTTTAGATCTCAAATTTCAAGGGCTTATCAAGGTATAGCTAGAGAAGTTAGCAATGAGTATACTAGAGTTAATTAAATCCACTACGATTAAGGAAATTGTCATTGAGGAGGGTTTTTATACTCTTTTAGAAGATTCTCCTTATCAAGACTATATCAGTGAATATGTGGTGCAAGTTGATAAGAAACTGAAGGAGGGTTTTGAAAGGATGAGATCATTGAGCCTCAAGCAATTTTTTAAGAGAAGGATAAGTGTGTTGATCAAATCAAAAGTAAAAAATTTCTAGCTAATCAAGTTTATGAGGAATTGTTAAATGAGATTGATGGAATGCTATGCTTAGAGATAGATAAGGGTGTTGACTTCCAAGATCAAAGCTCTAAATTGAATAGATTACAAAAGGACCATATTTCTTAGTGAGTCAGGCTTAGGAGAGACTTCTAATGGTGCACATCTTCATCTCATGTGAATGCCAATTTGTAGATCTGAAAATCTATTCAAGGGTGCACATCTCTCTATTCTCATTTAATGTCCTTAGTTGAATAAAGAAACTAAATCAAACTTTGCATTCAACAATAGCTACTCTAGTAACTCCATTTAATGTTTTACTAGTTTCAACATGAAAATTATATTAGCTTTCACAATAATGTGTCGCCCATTCAAGATACCTTTTTTGAGCTTTCCTAATTTAGTGTCAATAAAATGCCCTTAACTTATTTTATAATCTTCTCTTCATGGTTTACATTACAATGTACCTCCACAATGTCAAGAAAATTTTAACAAAATTTTAGTTATCGAGTATCCATTTCATTTTTTTACCATTTCCCTTTGTGCTAAACTTAAAAAACATGGAACCTATGATATAAAACTTGATTTACACAATTTTGAGAACAAGGCATAGAAAATAAATAGAGATTTTAACAAACACATACTAATTTTATTCATATTCCATATCCACTACATTTTTGTGTGCTTAAGAAAAATACAAATCAAACAAGTCCTTTTAAAGAAATTTAGTTATTACTTTTGTACTAATTCAAATTGAGAACATTGAGATTGTGAACTTCGATTTTAATCATACACAATAACAAGATAAGCTACCAGAAAAACTCTTTAGCTATTATTTATGAGTTTTACATCATTAAAGAAAAATATATTATTATCAATAAATATATAGCCTATAATGGGTAATATTAAAAAAAGAAGAAGGTTATATTGACAAAAACATGCTAAAGAGATCTCAAAAAAATAATAAATGATAGTGGCATATACCAAGGAAAAACTTAAGCTTGAAAAAAGTAAGTCAACTTTTACTATTTAACACTTTTAGCCTAAGAATCAAACTTAGAATGTAATGTTTAAACTTTTAGCATATTTTAAACTTATTTAATCTCATTATTTGTCATTACTCTTGGGAAAAGTGGGTAGTTGGATCTATGTGAAAAATAATGTTTCGACTTTTAATGAGCCCCCAAGCTAATGCTTCTTAACCCCATAAGTGAAATGATATGTGCACAAAAACCATGGGAAAATATCAAATTATGCCATGTTTTCATAGGTGAGAATGTTGTGTGTTTATTCAAGTAATTTAATGTGCTCGTAGAAATTTGATTTATGAGTCCTTACCAATTTATCCAAAGGCATTGTAACATCAACTACTCTCTCCAAAGAAAGGAAGTTGTAGGCATTAGAATTAACTATTTTAGTGTGGGAGGTGTAATGTAAATTTTTTGGGAAACAAAAAAATTAATAAACCTTCTATCAAAAGGATATATCTCATCATTTAAAAATGCAAGGCTAATGAAATGGAAAAAATATTTGAAAGTGCTTTTTTTAGTTCTTGCCAAAGGTATGATACTTATGGAACCAATTAGGCGCATTAAAAATATTATTATATTTTTGATGGCCAATAGAAATAATTTATTTTTCATTGTATCAAAATTAGTATATAGTTTAAATATTTCTGCATGTTTTCCAATTTTGAAAAATACTAATTATTTGGAATGCTATTTGATGTTTTAAAAAAAGGAAAAGAAAAAAATAATTTTTGCAATCAAAATTTACCTAATTCTTATACTTCATTGTTAGTTTTTATTGACATGGCCATAGGGAAATAATAACATCATCACACTCAAACTGCGTAGAGGGTGACCAATTTAGACATACTTTTGGTACCAAAGGGAACAACAAATTTAGCTAGGAGGTTGTCCAAGATAATAGTCTATCTAGTTAGATGAATGGGTCAAATCTTTCTATTATAGTTCTACCCCTCTTAAAAATACAAAAAATATGAATTTAATTTAACTTTTTATAAGTTTAATTAGAGTGCATCAAGCTAATGAAATCTCTGGTGACTTAACAAAATTCAAAGGTGATAGATTTAATGCCAAATATAGTTTGTTTGTATGAGTCCAAAAAATTATTTGGCTCTGTCAAGACTTTAGTTCTATTGTTTTTTTAATAGTCAATAATACTTGCTTATGCATACTCAATTCCTCTTGAAAATGTGAACCAAAAATATAATTGATTAGAAATAGTGGGTTTTAACTATAGTATTTAATTTTTAAATAATTTGCACTCTTAAAAATTAGTATTTTTTGAAATTGAAAAATATGTAGGAACTAAAAATTGCTTTGAAAAATGCAATGATGATATAGGTTTGACGGATTATTTCAAAAGAAATGAACAAATGTTAAAAATGAAATTTCATTTAAGATCTCTATCAATTAATTTTTTATTTTCATCCATTTAGATTAAGTTAATAAGATGTATATAAGAATATATGGTATATTTGATTTTAGGGTATATATAATTAGCACGATTGGTTTTCTTTGGATGCATTTTTTGACTAATAAATTATTATAAACTGATGTCATTCTTAACTTTTTCTAAAAAGAAAACTATAAATATATATGTATGTATGTATGTATATATATGTATATATGTATGTATATATGTATATTTATATATATACATACATACATATATATGTATATATATACATATGTATGTATATATACATATGTATGTATATATACATATGTATATATAAATCTATTGAACATAAATTTTCAACTTTAAAATATGTTCTAGCAATATATGAAATTTTCCAATTAAAATATAAATTATTTAATTTCATACAATGTTACTTTTTCTTATACTAAATTTTATATACATATACATATATATAAATACATATATATGTATATATATATGTATGTATATATATATATATATGTATATATACATATATATATGTATATATATATATATGTATATATATATATATGTATATATATATATGTATATATATATATATCTATACATACATGTATATGTATGTATATGTATATACATACATATACATGTATGTATATGTATATACATATATGTATATAGATCATGCACACACACACACACACACACACACACACACACACACACACACACACACACACACACAGGGTGTATATATAAATCTATTGAATATAAATTTTCAACTTTAAAATATGTTCTAGCAATGTATGAAATTTTCCAATTAAAATATAAATTATTATGCCGAGAGGTGTTCTATACAATGGCAGCACAAATGCCCAGAACAGGAATATGCCAAGATTCCTTGTCAATAAAAAAGAAAAGGCAGGAGTTACAAACTTCTAAATTAAATATTAAATTATTAAATCATAAAATAAAAAAATACATCCAAAATAATAGCTAGCCGAAATAATAGGATGCCAAATGGAGGCTGAAATACTAGGCCCGAAAAAAATAAGGCCCGAAAAATAGGACCCCAAAAAATAGGCCCAAAAAATATGCCCCTAAAAAATATGGGCAAACCAATTTCAATATGATTAATTTTTTTGTTAAATATAATATTGCATGCAGATTCATGTTTTTTTTTTGTGCGGAGTGGGGGAATTTGAAATAAATTCGTGGAATGTGAAGAGATGTCTGTTGGGGGAGATGAGGAGTCTCTCACAAGCTATAAAACAAAGGCTCCTCATTTCATTTTCATTTTATGTTTTTGCAGGAAGGAAGAGGTTAAGATTATTGGAGGATTAGATTGGAGTTGTTGAATAGGACTAAATTGAAGTTTTGGAGTAATTGTTTTGCTGGTGAGATTTCTATTTTCTATTTAGATTTAGATGTAGACATAGATTCAGATTCAAAATTAGTTATAATATTCTACTTTGATTTAGATTTCAGTTTCAATTAGTTCCATTTAGATTTCTAGAATTATATTCGAAATTGTTTAGGCTTACATTTAATAGTTTAATCTTGCATGTTTGATTTAGATTTAGATTTGAATTCAAAATCTTTTGAGTTATATATTTTATAATACTTTTCATTTGCATATTTTAAAAGTGCATATTTCAAATTAGTTTTAGATTTTCATGTTTCATATTAGTTTTAGATTTACATATTTCAAAATAGTTTTAGTTTGCATGTTTTAGAATTGAATGTTTCATAATAGTTTTTCATTTGCATGTTTCAAAGTATTTATATTTTCATATTTCAAAGTATAATTTTATCATTTATGTGGATAATAATGTCACCATATCAATACAATTTATATTTTATTAAAGTTAATGATTTATTTAAAGTACATGAATCATATATTTAGTATATATTTTATCATTATTAGATTGTAAAATATAGAAAGATTCTCCAAATAATAGCTAGCCAAAATCATATGAAGCCAAATGGATGGTAAAATAATAGGGCCTGACAAAAGGGGCCAAAAATAGGACCTAAAAAAATAAGGCCAAAAAAATAGGACTGAAATAATTTCATTAAATTTTTAAATATATAATATTTTCTTTTTGTTAAATTTATTTTTGCATGCACATTCATGCTTATTTTTCTTAGGGAGTGGGGGAATTTGAAACAAATTCGTGAAATGTCAAAAGACATCTATTGGGGGATATGAGGAGTCTCTCATGGGTTATAAAACAAATACTGCACATTTCATTTTCATTTTGTGTTTTTATAAGGAGGAAGAGGTGGAGATTATTGGATTGGATTAGAGTTTTTGAAGAGGAGTGGATTAAATTTTTGGAGTAGTTTTTTGCATGTGAGATTTCTATTTTTAATTTAGTTTTGCATTTAGATTTAAATTTAGTTATGTATTTAGATTTAAATGTAGATTTAATTTCAAAATTAGTTATAGTTTAGCCTTGCATGGTTGATTTAGATTTAGAATTCAAATTAAATAAAAATCTATTTGATTTAGATATTTGATAATACATTTCATTTGCACATTTTTAAAGTGCATGTTTCAATTTAGAATAATATTTGCATGTTTCATATTAGTTTTAGATTTTCATATTTCAAAATGGTTTTGGTTTTTATGTTTTAGATTTGTATGTTTCATAATAGTTTTATATTTGCATGTTTTAAAATATTTATGTTTTTCATGTTTCATAATTAAATTTTATCATTAATGTGGATGGCAAGGTCACCTTATCAATAAAATTTGTATTTTATTAAATTTAATGATTAATTTAAAATAAACAAATCATATACTTAGTTTATATTTTATCATTATTTAATTAGATTAAATATGTGTTTTATTTAAATATTTTTCATAGTATATATAATTTTTTATTAATATTTATGTTTGTAATGTTTGAAAAGTGGAAGACAATGCCACCATATTTCAAGCATTACAATCGAACTATTTCATTTGAAATAGTTTTGATTTTTATTTATGTTATTTTAAAAATTATTCATTTGAAAGAATTTTTGTTAATTATGAATACTTTTTTATTATGATAATTTCTATATGTTGGTGTTTGTTTATAAATTTGTAGGTTACTATTTGAGTTATGGATGCCTCAAACAAAGAATCAAACATTATTTGATACTAGCCTGACTACTTCAATAAACTCAAATCATTTCTTTTAGATCGAGTTTGACAAATGCCTACAAATAATTAAAGAGATGTGCACAACTATAATTAAAGTTATGGAGAATGCAATATTTCCAATTGACTATGTTGGGGAAATAGAAGTAATGCATATGAAAGATGCATAAAAATTCATATGTGACACATCTACAAAAGTGGATGGGTTTCCCTTAATGATGAAAGAAGTCTTTCATGATCATTTTTCAAAGAAAAGAATCCTAATCATTGAAGAATGTGACATGTATTTATGCCATTACAAAGATTTTTATTTTTTGTATATGGTTCATTCTTGTCTCCAATTTTAGAATTTCACTTCTAATTAGTTTTATTGGCAGTTTTGTTTCCGCATTGTTCTATGTAACTTTCATGAAGAAGAGAACAAGAAAAAATAAATTTATAATTGTACAAAATATTTCTTTAATGGATGTGGTTACTAAATACGTTAATTAAGAAAGAAAATCATAAGTCTAAATAGATGTCCTTAATGATAAGTATATTTATTGATTACTATTCTTAATCATTGCAATAAAAATTGCATTAGCATTATTAAAAATTCAACAATATATAATGTTCTCACATTATCATCCATAAATAATTTCCATAAAATTGATTCTTATATATTATTTCACACTTTTTACATCATCTAAATAGTTGTGTTGGGACTTATAATTTCCCTTTCATGAATTTAAAGGTTTGCACTATTTGAATCATTTGTATAACATATATCCCAAATTTGACCATAGTTGTACTCCAAATACTCCAACACTACACCTAAATCTCATACTTCCCTTAACCATGTCCCTTATTTTAGTGTAACATTTAACCACTTACTAACCTTAACCATAACATTGAGTGTCATATAAATGAAACTGTAAACCTTGGATCCTAACTCTTAACTCTTACTCTATATATGACTGTACTAAGCATTTCGTAAATTATATACCTTAACCTAACCCTATATGTACTAGAAACTAGAAATAATATTATATTTTTTATAAGTGGAAATATATATATATATATATATAAAGAGAGAGAGAGAGAGAGAGAGAGAGAGAGAGGATGGGAGAGGGAGGGATTACATTATTAAAAATATTAATAACTTGTATCACAATAGCACTAATCATGGGCACTATAATAGAACTAACCCACATAAAAATTTAACCTGACAATTACCCTAACACTAAGATAAACTATAATAATAGTACTAACATCAACTATAATATGATTAATAACCTAGAAATAACCTTAACCACAATAATAACACAAATCCTAACTCTAACTCTAACTCTAAATCTAACCCTAACCCTAACCCTTACCCTAACCTTAACCCTAACCCTAACCCTAACTCTAACTCTAATTCTACCCTTGACCCTAACCTTAACTCTATATAACCCTAACTCTATACCTAATTCTAAGCCTAACCCTAAGCCTTACTATAACCCTAATCCTAACTATTATTCTAACTCTAATGCTAATTCTAACCCTAAACCTAACCCTAATTTTAACCCATATTCAAACTCTAACCCTAACTCTAATTCCAACTCTATCTCTAACCCTAACCCTACCCCTGATTCTAACTCTAACACTAACTCTAACTCTAATTGTAACCCTAGCCCTAGCACTAACCCTAACCCCAACCCTAACCCCACCCCTCATCCTAACCCTAACACTATATATAATGCTAATCCTAACTGTAACACTATATTTAACTCTAACCCTAACACTATTTCTAACCCTAACCCCAACCCTAATTCTAACCCTAAATCTAACCCTAACTCTAACCCTAAATCTAACCCTAACTCCAACTCTATCTCCAATTTTAATTGTAACTCTAACTTGATCCCTAACTCTAACTCTAATTCTAACCCTAACCCTAACCCTAACCCTAATGCCAACCCTAACTCTAACTGTAACCCTTGTGCTAACCCTAGACCTAATTCTAACCCTAACTCTATCTCTAACCCTTCTTCTAACTCTAATTCTAACTCTAACTCTAGCGTAAACCCTAACTCTAAATCTAACCCTAACCCTAACCCTAGCTTTATTTGTAACTTTAATTCTAGCCCTAACACTAATTCTTGCCCTTACCCTAACCCTAAATTTAACTCAATCTCTAACCCTAATTATATTTCTAACCCTATTTCTAACCCTAACCCTAATCCTAACTCTAACTCTAACTGTAGCTCTAATTCTACCCCTAACCCTAACCTATATATCCCTAACTCTAATCCTAATTCTAACCCTAAATCTAACTCTAACTCTAATGCTCATTCTAATCCTAACTCTAATTCTAACCCTAAATCTATCTCTATCTCTTACCGTAACTCTAACTCTAACTTTATCTCTAATTCTAACCCTATCCCTAATTCTAACCCTAACTATACCTCTAACTCTAACTCTAATTGTATCCCTAACCCTAACATTAACCCTAGCCCTGACTCTAACTCTAAACCTACCCCTAATCCTAACCTTAACAATATATATAACTCTAACTCCAACCCTAACCCTAATCCCAACCCTAACTATAACCCTAACCCTAAATCTAACTAGGTAACTCTAACCCTAACCCTAACTCCAACTCTATCTCTAACTTTAACTCTAACTTGAACTGGAACTCTAACTCTAATTCTAACCCTAACCTTAATCTTGTCCCCAATTCTAACCCTAGATCTAACTCTAGCTCTAACTCTTATACTAACACCAACACTATCACTACCTCTAATTTTAACTCTAAATCTAATTGTAACCCTAACCCTAATGCTAGCCCTGATGCTAACCATAACCCTGACACTAACCCTAACCCTAACTCTAACCCTAATTCTAACCCTAACATTATTTCTAACCCTAAATATAACCCTAACCCTAACTCTAACTCTAACTCTAACCCTAAGTATTTTTATAACCTTAACCGTAACTATATTTGTAACCCTGATTCTAATCCTCGCCCTAATTCTTACCCTTACCCTAACCCTAACTCTAACTCTAATCTTAACTATATCTGTAACCCTAATTCTAACCCTAACCCTAATCCTAATTCTAACTCTAATTCTAAACCTAACCCTACCTCTAACCCTAAGCCTAAGCCTAGCCCTCACCCTAACAATAGCTCTAATTGTAACTGTAACCCTAACAATAACTGTAAATCTAATCCTAACTCTAATTCAAACCCTATCCCTCACCCTAATTTTAATCCTAACTCTAACTCTAACCCTAACCCTAACACTAACACTAACCTTATCCATAAAAATAACTCTACCCCTAACTCTAACCCTAAATCTAACTCTACCATAATTGGACTCTAACTTTAATCCTATCTCAAACCTTAACCCTAACCATAACTCTAACCTTAACCTTGACTCAAACCCTAACCCTAACCCTATCCCCTCTATAACCCTAACCATAACCATAATGATAACTCTACCCCTAACCTTAACCATGAGCATTACTCTAACCCTAACCTTGACCATAAACATAACTCTACTCCTAACTCTAACCCTAATTCTAACTCTACCATAATTGGACTCTAACCCTAACTAGAAGCATAACTCTAACCCTAACCTTAACCATGAGCATAATTCTAGCTCTAGATCTGACTCTACCATAATTGGACTCTAACTCTAACCCTAACCTTAATTTTAATCTTGACTCAAACCCTAACCCTAACTCTGACCTTAACCTTGATTCAAACCCTAACCCTAACCCTAACCCTAGCCTTACTATAACCCTAACCCTAATCATAACCATAACCATAACTCTAACCCTAACATTAACCATGACCATAACTCTAACCCTAACCTTAACCATAAACAAAACTCTAATTTGAACCTTAACCATAATGATAACTCTAACCCTAACCTTAACCATGAGCGTTACTCTAACCCTAACCTTAACCATAAACATAACTCTACCCCTAACTCCAACCCTAATTCTAACTCTACCATAATTGGACTCTAACCATATCCCTAACCCTAACTATAAGCATAACTCTAACCCTAGCCTTAACCATGAGCATAACTCTAACTCTAGATTTGACTCTATCATAATTGGACTTTAACCCTAACCCTAACCTTAATTTTGATCCTAACTCAAAACCTAACCCTAACTCTAACCTTAACCTTGATTCAAACCATAACCCTAACCCTAACCCTAGCCTTACTATAACCCTAACCCTAATCATAACCATAACCATAACTCTAACCCTAACCTTAACCATGACCATAACTCTAACCCTAACCTTAACCATAAACATAACTCTAATCATAATCTTAACCATAACTCTAACAATAGCCATAACCATAACTCTATCCTTGACCTTAACCATAGCTCAAACCCTAACCCTAACTCCAACCCTAACCCTAATGCTAACCCTAACCCTAATTCTATCCCTAAGGTTAACATTAACTATAGTGGTAACTTTGCTCCTAACCATATATCTACGTATGACTTTAACATTTTACATTACAATATCCCAAAAATAAAATATATATTTTTAATCTAAATTAAACTCCTTATATTAAATTTAAAAAAAAAAATTGAATCATAATTTTATAGTAACTTCATACAACTCTAATTAAAAATTAATTAACAATTTTATAGTAACCTTATCAAAATAAAAAATAAAAAGTAAATATTTTTCCTATTGCGCCGCGACTACCACTAGCTTATATATACCTCTATATATATTATGTCGAGAGTAATCATTCTTGAGGCACCTATTTTTATTTTCATAAATCCCAACTTCAATTAAAATAACTTTGGGATTAAATAAAAATAGGCGCCTCGAGAATGATTACTCTCGGCGTAATATATATAGAGGTATATATAAGCTAGTTTAATTTCATACAATGTCACTTTTCCTTATACTAAATATTAATGTCTCTAACACTTTCAATTATAATGTACATCCACAATATTTTTTGTCACAAAATTAACAATATTATTCTTTATGGGTGCATGTTTTCCCCTTCCCCACAATGCTTCCTTATGATAATTTTTTTTTTTGACAAGATGATATGGCTTGCATTAATTAACATGTAGTTGGAATATGGTGACTCAATCTTATCATGCTTTATTGGTTTTTTATTTATGCATTCTTAGAAGATGCTAAATGATACCAAATCTTCAACAAGGATAGACTTTGGACTAGAAAATAGGAAGTTTGTTTTTTGGGCTTTATTCTCTTTGCTTTGTTTTTATGCAAGATTTATTCATAAAGGAAGTTTCTAAATAAATTGTTGATACATTGAATGTAAATGCTCTAGAAACTATTTCCTTTTGTATGAAAACTCTATAAATACAATGAGTTGTTGAATAGATGTAAGAGAGAGATGACAAGTTATTTGCATAGGGTTATGTTGCCAGATTTTTGATAGAATGGAGCAACATGTAAATCTCTATGTGAAGGCTGAAAATTATATTAGCTTGATGGTTTGGAGGGTGGGGTTTTTACATGAAAAGGTTTTCCTCACATATATCTATGTTCTCTATTATGTCTCATTCTTCTAGTTTCATGGTTGTAGAATAATAATCTATATGTCCTAATCTTGCTGAAATTTAGTTAGATGGGTAAACGGCATTCACTTTCCTTTAAGGTATTAATTATGGGAAATCAACTATGCCTATTTTTTCTTTTATGGCATAGTAGTATGCACTTGTATTTTCTGATTAGAAGCTATTCAAGGAAATATTGTAAATAGGATGTGCATACTAATCTCAAATGACTTTCTGGGGTGCTCTCATATCCCTTCAATTTGTATCAAAGCTCAGTTTTGTGAATCACATGTTGCTTCCATGTGAGGATTCATAAAGTTTTTGGTTCTAGGTATTTCTTCTATTAATATTTCTTAGCTTGCAAAGCTTGAAGAAGTTTTTTTTGAAGAAACTCACTGATAATTGTTCCATTGATGAGTGAAAGTCCTGTAGTTGAATTAGTTTCTCAGGAGACAATAGACTTTTCTTGAATAATGATGAAGATAGAGAAAATAGAGTTGGTCAGGTTGAAATGACATTGATCTAGAAATCTTGGTTGACAACTGAAATTCATGATGCATTGGTATTGGAAGATGTCTCTTTTGTTACCTAGAACGCATATATGCTATGGAGTTGATTTTTGGATTATCTAGAAGCTCCTAAATGGCCTATCCCTAGTAGTGGTTATGGAATTAATTGGTCGAAAAGTTAGCCTTGAGGTCTTGTACTATATTCTCATCCTGGATGCTTATACATGCATGGCTTGGATTCTTGCTCGTTAGATATGAGGGGTTTATAGTTTTTCCTTACAGATCTATGACAATGCCTATCTATGAAAATCCATTATTCTAGATTCAATTGTTTGGCATTTTTTTAATACTTTTGAATCTTTTAGATGACAAGTGGGTGTGGATGTGCAAGGTTTTTCTTAAACACAATATTTTTGTAGGTTTGCATGCTAAATCAAAAACTTGCGGTTTATTATGTATCTATTGAAGAGCTATTTTATAGACTCTATTTCATTTAGGGTTTCACTAGATTAGATAGTTTTAGTTCTACACACATGCATTCTTTGTGCATGGTGAGAGGAGTTGTGTTTCTTTCTATTCATGGAGATGTTGGTGCATGATCAGTCACTCAACATTTTTATGGTGATTGTTTTTTGGATCCCTAGACTATGGTGCTTGATGTGTACATAATTGGCAAATCTAATTTATGCTTGATTTGGTATTTGAGTACTTGGAGAGTCACTTATGGAATCATATAGCATGGTGAGTTTCCTAGTGTGGAGATCTTGGTTTCACTCAGTGTGATTTGTGGATCTAGATTATTTTCATATTTGAGGGATGGTGTGTCATATGCTTAGGTAACTTGGTATCATGTTTTAGTGGGAGCTTTAGTAGTTTCTATATTTTTCCATCACATTGTGATGGATGATCTTCTTTAGTGTTGCGGATGTTGGAGGATGCCTTAGATCATGTTACTATAGAAAGATCTTTCACATTTTTTGGTTCACTAGTTAGAAATGGTATCTTCATATGATTGGAGATGTTGACATCTTTAGGATTCAAGGGGTCCATGATAGAGATGTTGTTTATGCTTTTATGTCATAGTTTTCTATTTATTACCAAGTTAGAGTTGTGACATGATACAGTTATTTGATATGATCACATGGAACATGTTATCTCTTTGAAGGAGATAGTTTAGATCATTATGTCATGTTTATGTTCCTAATTCCATGGTTGGAGCTTTGAAATTAATCTTGATTTAGTTTCTTTGTATTGAGTTCTTTGATCATTTGATTGACACTTCATGATATTTCTATGTTGCAATGGAGTTTTGCATGGACTGATTGGTTATAGATGCTTGTGGATACTTGGAGACTTAGGTGAGGCTAGAGCTATCTTGATAAGAGAGACATGTTGTTGAGGTGTATACACTTAATTATATTTCAATAGAAAGCCTAAGGAGTCTACACCTTTTTTGGACATGAGTTCAATAGAAACCTATGATAAGATTGCTCTTGGATAAGTAAGTCACAAGGTGACTTGCATATCCTAGAGAAGCATTTTGATTCCCCTCTCTTGGCACACTTGATAGTTTATCACTTGAGAGGTATTGCCCAATGTTACTTTTAGGTGCTTTATATTTTCTTTCATATTCATGGATCTTGAGCTATAGTTAGATCATTCTAGAGGATTCATTGTGAGAGATGGGTAACATGATGATCTCCTTGAGGTGTATTTTCATTTATGATGACAATATGAGATGGTAGTGGGCTGATTTCCTGAAATGGGAAATGGAGTTGTTTGATCTTTTTTGAGAAGCTTACATCCATATAGATTCATGTTATCATGTTACATTTGATCTCTTGATGTTGAATAGTTTTGGATGTTGTTGTGGCTTTTCTCTTGGGGTTTTGAAGGAGATCATACTTTACACAAATGACATTTAGAAGTGTTTGTAGGAGGACATGCTACATGCTTATGATTTTTTGTGTTTCTCCTTGGTCTTGGTTATCTTTTTCGATATTTGGGTTTACATAACATTCTTTTTAAAGATTTATTGGAGCTAAGGTGTTGAGTTTTTTTGTGGTTATTTGTTATCACTTGTTCTTTGTTCCTTTTTGTGATGACAATATGATTCATTTATCTCTTTTATTTGTTGGAAGTGGAGAACATGGGAGAGTCATGGAGATTAGATGAGAGATATGTTTCTTGGACTATTTTCGCTACAAGATTTTTATATCTTGGTGGATGGTCCTTGGTACTACATGGTTAGACTTTCTTTGTGTTATTATAAGTAGACTTAGTATGCCTTTGATTTTTTAGATTTGACATTACCCATGCAGTGGGAGTTCTTGTATGTGTTTGGTAATCATTGACTAATTTGCACATAGAGCTTGAGGTTGCAGTTTATGTGTTTTTGAAGTAATTGATAGCAGCAAAAAGATGGGGGCTTGACTGCGAAGAACAAAAAGGATGATAAATTAGCCATAGGTAGCCTCCTAGTCAACTAAACAATACCAACTTTAAACTTCAAAAAAAAATCCATAGTTAGCTTAACATTACTATCCATCTTTAAACTAATATACATAGCAGACTATAAAATAAAATAACAGCCCTTATAAAAATCACTACTATATGTCCCCTTAAACAACATAAGCATAAAAACCCCATGGGGTACCAAGTTCATAGGTGTAATCACAATAACAATAGACACAAGACTAGCTACTCTCTTCCAGCCCATGACTATCATCCTTCTTAGGAACATCCTTATCCAAATCCTCCCCCTCTAATTTAATCATTTTGTTCAAGATGGTCTTTGATCAATCCGAAGCTAGAAACCCATAGATGAATCAAGTGGTCTCAATGAATTTTCAAAGGTTCTTCTCCACTTTGTTCAGCTACAAAAAATACAGGGTAGTGGCTATAGAGTGCATGACCTTGGTGGAAAAATCCACCAAGGTTTCAAACCTCTAATAGATAGAAGTTTGGTTGTCAGCCAGGTCCCTCGTGGATTTCTCTAGCCTTTCCACTCTCACCTTGCTATGGCTATGCTTGCCTTTCCTCCCAACACCTTTGGGGGTTTCTTTCCTTGGGGAAGTAATATCTTCCCCCCAAATTTTAGCCGGGGTAGCCTCGAGGGTGTTAGAAACATGGGAGTGGCTTATAGGGCTGGAGGTAGGTTTTGTGTCCTATGTCATTCTTCTTTTCAGTAGGTTGTAGTTTATGTGTTCGTTATGTTGTTGGCATGGATTTTCTAGTGTTGGATACCTTTGAGGTATGGGAGATTGGATGGGTTAGCATCTACTATAGATGGTATTTTCATTCTCATGGGTTTATTAGTTGAATGAGAGTAATTAGTTCGGTTGTTGTTCTATCTAATGTTTGGGTGAATGCACTAAGTTGGGTCACAATTCTAGGGAAGTTAATTTTGAGGAATGAGACCTCTTTAGAAATGGGTACTCGATTTGTTAGAATCAGGTACTTGTTATGTTTTGGGTGCCTGATCTATGTTCAAAAATTGGGCACCCAATTTTTGAATACAGATCAAGCACCCGAATCGTAATTTAAAAATCAGGTACCTAATTTTAAAAAAATATATAACCCATTTTTTGTGGGGTTTTTAGTCATTTTCATGCTCATTCGTGAATGGGAGCCTATTTTGTATTTTCTATTGATCCCCGACTATTGTTTTTCACTCCAACATGTATTTTGAATTATTTTATATTATTTAATTTAATTTTTTTTTAGTTTTTCACTTTACAATTCTATCAATTTATTTTTCTCACGTTTACTAGTTTTGTATATATGTAAAATTCTACATTTCAATTGTTAATAGTTTTATATTTAGATTAATTATTAATTTAAAATCTCAAAAAATTAAAATATCATCTTTTTTATAGTTAGATGCTCATTAAAATTTTTGTTTTGTAGATGTTCATTTAAATATTTCTATTTTAGATGTTTCAATATATTTAATTTATATGATCTTAATTTATGTTACATTGTCCTTAATTTATGCAACTAGAGCTAGATAGTAACATTGACCTTAATTTATGTACATCCTAATTGAACCCTATGTAATGCACATAATCTGAAATCCTTACTTCAATCGTACATCTAACTCTAAACCTTAAATGCCTAGCTCTAGATAACAAGTTAAGTTTCAAACCTTATATTCCTAACCCTACCATATGGACCCTAAATTGTAGATGTAAATATAAACTATGATGTTAACTTCCCATATCCATAACCTAACACTAGCCCTAACTAAGTTTTATGAATTCATACCCTAAAATGTTATTTTTAAAACTTAGCCATGTAACCCTAATCTTGTAGTTTAATGTGATGTATGCATGTTTGAATTGAATGTAAGTTTAATATTGTATGTAGATGTATTAAATTTATAACTTGATAAGTGTTGCACTCTCTCAATTATTCACATATGATCACATGTATGAATTGATAACATTATATGAAAAAATCAAGTAAGAATTTATTTTAATTTTTAAATAATAAATAATCAATCTTTATGTATTAAAATAAATTCTAAATTATATATCAGATAATAGATAAAAGAAATTTACCTAAGTTATATGAAATGATCTAGAGCTATGTGCCTCTGTGTGTGTGTGTGTGTGTGTGTGTGTGTGTGTGTGTGTGTGTGTGTGTGTGTGTGTGTGTGTGTGTGTGTGTGTGTGTGTGTGTGTGAAAACAACTTGATTCATATTCAATATAATAAACTCAAAAATTTCCTCTATCACCTCGAATAGGCCCCTAGGACATGGTAAGACATTATAGATCCATGAACCTATACATTTATTTAGATTTTGCTAATGTCACAAACTGATTTTTTTGCCTATATTTTACATGTAATGTAATAATGAAAATTTTCTTTTTAGCTAAAATATATACTAAACATCTAACACAAAATTTTTACTCAAAGGTAGAATTAGGAAGATCTAATTATACTCTATCACCATAAACCTTAATCTTATCAAACCTGATCACAAATATTAAATCATAATGGTAAACAAGGTACACAATCTTAATAGTAATCGTGACATATACCTAAACCATTATCCTAAGCCTAACCCTATTAAAAATTGTTAACTTCAACCATAAAAATAATTATATTCTTAAGTCTAACCTCAACCTAACCATAACTATACAATAAAAATTTAAACCCTAAACATAAAACTAAGTACAATGTACTTCCTTCCCTTAAAACAAAAATTTTAATTCTAAACCCTAGATTCACGTAACTCTAGTCCTAAGCCCAACTCTAATCCTAACATTAACTAAAACCCTAATCCTAAGTTCAATCATAACCAAATCCTTAACACAACCTTAGTCTTAATTATGACATAAACCTAGACTCTCTTAAATTCTATTGGTGATTTTGAATAAGTCATGTTTTCCTTCCACATCAAATGTATACATTACAATCCAAAAATATAATTAAACCATATATATATATATATATATTTAAATATTCTATTGCTATCTAAAATTAAATATAATATTGAAATAAATATATTGTGAAAAGGTGATATTGCAATAACTATAATTTTAAATATTTAATAAATTTAAATCTAAATCTAAATCTAATTTTGATATAAATATCTACTCAATAAAAATTAAAAATAAAAATTTAATGTATTTGATAAAAATATTAATTAATAAAAAATAAATTCAATACAATTGAAATCATAAAATTGATTGAAATTATAAATATGTTGAACTCTTAGATATTTAATTATTCATTTCAAATAATAAAATACCTTCAGCATAAACATTGTCCACACATAATTATAGTTATAAAAAAATTATATTACAAAAAATATTTCATTATTCAAAATGTTAACCCTTTTCCATAATTCTAAAAGTGAAATTATTTCGAATCTTCCTTGGAATAAATATTTTGAAATTTATAGTTCTCATATATTTTGAATAGAAATTTCTACAAATTTGATATAGCTATTGTAACTATTATTAAAGGCTTATTGCTTGAATCAAATTTCATAGTGAAAAACTACATGCATTATTTCTAATTCAAAAAGACTTGTGAGCTTGCAATCGAGTCCATCAAGCTCTACCCTAGCTATCTCATGTTACATGTCCTTAGCCCAATAAATGGAAAATGGCAAATTTTTAATGCACTAAATTGTAACCTTGATTCTAAATGGAAAAATTTTAATAAAAAATTTTAAATCCTAAATCTTAACCAACATATATTAAGGCTCAATCTAGTAAAACCTAATTTTATAAATGTTAACACTTTAGAACACTTTTATAAAGTCAATGCACAATCATAACACTAACCTTTCTAAAAACACTTCTAATCCTTAGCCTAATCAAGTGACCATAATCTAAATATAATTTGAATCTTAATCCATACCCTAACCATAACCTATGCTTTATAGTTATGTGTGTATATGATGTCCATAGTGTTTCTTTAATCCAAATATATTCTCTCCTCTTTTTGTTATATTCAAGTAGTTAAAGATGTATTAGATGTAAATTTATATGGTTTTAAATATGTATTTATATTCATATTTTAGATTTATTTTATTAAATAGTAATTTTGTGAATTTTTATGTTGGTTACATATATGCATATTATATTTGATGGACCCACCCCCACCCCCACCCCACCCCACCCTCACCCAATCTATCTCCACCAAGACCTCCACCCCCACCTCCACAATGACAAAGTCCTCCTTGACCACCTACCCCTAAGGATCTAGATGAGAGCATGAGGCGTAACCTTCGTGACCTCATGAAAGATATTAAAACTATTAGACATAAGGCCCTTCCCCCTCTTACATACTTCACCTTGTAGATAGCATGTAAGTCATTGCATGCTCTATTGAGCATTCAGATAGTGATATAGATAGCTTTAGACTATGGAGGCAAAAGATGTTTGCTTTCTATTCTCACAGCCTATCCTATAGAGAGGTCCATTAGTTGAAAATTTAAAAAAGTCATTTTTAAAGATATTTTGTAAACCCTAAGAAAGGTCTTCAGATAAGTGAGAAGAAGCCTCACATATCTATTAGATGGTGCATGCATCCTCAAATATCAAACCACTTTTGGGAGTGATGGTGGATGGTATTTGACCATCTACAACATGCAAATCTTAAGGCCCCATGTACTTTCTTACGAAACTATGGGCTGAGTTTGAATTGAGTTTGAAACTTAATTATTTTGACATTAAAGAATTTTAGGGGGTTGGTAGAAGGATTCCTCAATATAGGTCTAGGGAAAAGATTAATGATAATACGAGGAATCATAGATGTCCTTAGCCTCTTGTTCCTCTCATGCTAGTTATCTTGGTGCCTCTCCATTATCAAGTAGTGTCATCTTCTCTTACTTAATTGAGTGCTCTTTCAGGCAATTTAGTAGACTAGTGGATGCAAGAAACAGATATTCATCCACTTGGACACATTTTTACAAGGTGTGGAGGTATATGCAAAGGCCCCAGGGTGATGCTAATGTAGCATAGGATGGTTATGATGCCGAGGGCACTAATTTTGATGATGAGGCATATGCTACTCATGGTGGTGGTAATGATGAGATTGATGTTGAATCATTTGTTGACCTTCTTTGTGGAGAGGGAGAGAGTTAGGAGAAGTAGGTAAAGTTTTAATTAAAATTTATAAATTACATAATTGTATTAACCATATTAATGTATGTTGATTTTCAGTTAACAAAGAATGGATGATACTATTCCTCCTAGCAAGCAGTATTGTCTTTTTTTAAGACCTTCAGATGTTGGCATCCCTCATACAGCATAAACTTTGAATTACACTATAAATAATGTACATTGGAACTTGAATTTAATAACATGTGCTCATATATTCTTTTTATTTTATTTTGTTGTGATTGTCATCTGTTACATAGTCTAATGCTTGTACAAGTCTTGATCCATCAACCATTGAGGCACAACCTCAAATACCTATTGTATTTTGGTTTTACAAATAAGAAATAGATGGTACTTATCCATATAGACCTCAATATAGTCTATTTTTTACTCCTTCAACTTTCAGCCATCATGGTACTATATCTCTAGACACATCTGTGACATTGGTTACTAATCACGCATGATATATACATACATACATACATACATACATTTGTTTTTATTTCAAAACAATGTAGTGTAAATTGTGTACTTTTTAATTTACATACTTTGTTATTCATGTATGTATAATTTTGACTCAAGGTTTATGTATCCATGATTTTAGGACTATGTCACCACGAGTGTTGCTATGACTACAGGACTAAGCCAGATGCAGGTACAGACATCATCCTTTTAGGTCAATATTACGATTTATGCATAGCTCATTATGATCATTATCAAGTTTTAAAAAAAATTGTATTCTATTACAAGACCTCACCACTGCCACATTTGGTAGCTTTGATAGTGCACCTCCTCCTATTATAGAGGGACATCTATATCATGTGGTACTATTCTAAATAATTACTAAATATTTTAATTTATTTGCAAGCTAGATTTTGGAACTCATTTCAATTTATATTAGATACATACATATTGTATTCCCATGATGTGACACACGATGCCCCACAGGATGTCCTACATGATGAGACACGTCCTGTTACACAAGATGATCCATTTGAGTCCTCTTTGCGTAGAGTAAAGAGGGATGAAGATTAGATAGATTAGGTCTTTTGGTACCTTTAGATTGTCTTTTTATGACACATATTGTTTATTCTGATACTCTTTTTATTAGGACAATTAATTATATTATATATATTTTTGACTTCATAGATCATGTTATGACATGTTAGACTATGTTATATATTTTTATACCTTAGATTATCATGCTAGTGTATCCAATATAGATTATTATGTTATCATGTTGTAAGTATGAACCATTTCTTTATTGTGACATATTTTATTCATGTTGTGAAACATTTTGTTAGTATATGGTACATGAACAATAATTTTAATAATTTTAGTTAAATATAGGAACATTAATTTAAACATGTTTGGACGTAAAAGTAATGGAAAAATATCGAAGGTCATTACTTCAATTGAAAAAGAACTTAATATCAAGTGCACACGTTTAAATTTCAAATAGAAGGGAACTCCTATATTTTACACAATTAAACTCATATATTATTTAAAAAGGTGAACTCATATAAATTTAAAACAAGTGAAGTCATATATTTGTAACACAATGTGAAGGACATAAATATAAGTGAACTCCTATTTTTTAATATTTACAACATTCTCCAGTTTAAAAATAAAAAATTGGTTCAAAACATTTCTTGAAATGAGGTCCTACAAAATAATTTTTTATAAAATATACACAATTTGAAATGTTAATAAAAGCATAAATTAATAAGAGCTATCTATATTGTGTAAATATGTTTAATGTATGTACTCACTATGTGTAATTACACAAGATGTTGATGTTGGATCCACCTTAAAAATTTAAATTTGCATAAGTTGTACTTGGCACCTAAATAAGAGGTATATATAAGTTGTCTAATTTTTTTATTGACAACACATACATATATTTAAATTATATAAGTACATGTATAAAAAGAGCACAAAAAAAAAAACTTACATATGTGTATTTTGTAGTCATCCCACTATACCATCTACATCCTCTCTCTTTTGCAATGCATCTATGATTGTCTCATGCTCTTCCATTGAAATTTTCCATAATACCTTATTGGTAAGTCTCCCTTTGTATCTTTATAATTTGATATTTTTTGCCACAACCAAATGAGAATAGTGTAAAATCTTCTTTTCTGATTGATAGTTTTCAAATGTTGGTAAACCATTTCTTCTTGTTAGGTATGGATGTAGCCAGGTGCAAGCTACAATTATAGGCCCAATTGGATACTGAAAACCATCATCATCTACTTGATGATGTATCAATTTTTTCTTAGGATCCACACATCTAGCTAGCCAATACTCAATGTGTTCATCATTATCATTAGTGCAATAACAACATAAACATGTCCTCCAAGATAAGATAAAGTACATGTAAACAATTTAATCACATGTGTACACAAATAAATAATATATTAATGACATGTACTTGAATTATATTAATGAGACATGTACATAAATAAATAATATAAATTCAAGCATGATGAAAACAAAATTTATTTAAATTGTGCATACTAGGTTGTATGAGGTCTGAAATACAACTATAGTCTCTCCTAGTCCATATAGTCCAAGTATTAGAATCCAAACTCCTGAATGAATGTCATATAAATGACTCACTAATTGTGTCATAGTCATATCTTGAAAGGATATTTTTCTCTTCAACTAGGTAGAAGAAATATTTGATTGTAGAGTTCTGACTTGATCCTATGTATGAATATTTGTTACACCATTCCACAATCTTGTGCATTTTTTAATTTGGCTTTTTCCTCAAGTTTTAATTTATCTATGCAAAGGGCTCTCTTCATGCATACACCAAAACCATCATGTTCTCCTTTACCATGTCCAATTTCAAAAAAACTCCACACATGTTCGATATTAGTTTGCCCATGTGTCCTACACAACCAATAGAACATTCTAGCATTCTTGAATTGTCATATACAATTATCAAACCACATGCAATGTTGTGTCATTTTAATTTGTGTCTCTTTTAAATTATCATAAAAGACCTTGAAACAATATTGGATAAACTCAAATGAATGAAGTTTATTATCACTCATATAGAAATGGTACTCTCTCAATATTTTTCAATCCTCTTCTATACTATTAGGTACATGCCTATAAACTATATGAACAAAAAATGCTACTTGCACTAAATTGTAATATTGTGCTTGTACCTTGTCTTGTAGAGCAACTATGTAGTTCTCTATAAAATCAACAACTAAAAGTATAGTACCAATTAGAAATGTACTCTTACATATGAGAAATTTTCCATTAAGCCATCTATCATATTAAGAGTGTTTAACATATTTTGGTGTGATCACACTCTTAGACTCATCCATAAATGCATGACAACTAACTTTATCTGTAACTAGATAAAACTTTATTCCAATCTTCTCGTCCTTCAATGGATATTCAATAGTTTTGAATCTTTTTACATCAACTAATTACTGTCCAAAAGTAGTCAAATAATTTTTATGCAAACATTTATCTCACGAAGAAAGATTGCCACACATATCACATGTACTAGAAAACATGCATTGAAAAAAAAAAATTTGTTATTCAGTGGCTTACAAAAAAAAACCTAATATGAAATCCTTTGTAGTTTTATGTGGTATTTTTATACCACATTTCTATAAAATTTCTTTACTATTTATGGTACCATGTATAGATCAAAATACATCATAATGGTAACAAAATTGAACATGATTTTTACAACAACATGTGATTCTTCCCTTGTTAATCCTTACATACCATGGTTTACACTTTTCAAAAGATTTTTTGCTAATGGTAATAGTTAACACCTTATCATCAAAGTTTTTTTTGAATAATTTAGTTTGAGTCATGTCCTAAAGGTGTTTAGGATGTGGATCACATATTTTTGAGACAACTCTCAATTTAAGAACATATCTTGAATTAGGTCATACTCTTGTATTATCATGCCAAAAAATTTCAACCAAACATTTGACTTCACTAGTAACTTTCATATCAGATCTTGGGAGTCTACCACTAGAAGTCCACAAACCATTTGCTGGATCACATTCAAAGTTAACCCTTCTCTTTACAACTATTTCTAAAGTCTTACAATTCACATTAAGATATCCACTTATGTTACTAATCAATCTTTTTTTAGTAGTTGATTTGTTAACTAAAGTTTTTTTTTATTGCTCATCATGTTGCATTCCTATCTTTAGAGCGACCTCTCTTTCTGATAACATCAAAGGCACTAGAAATAGTGGATACAACTTGTTTTAAAGGGTCATTTTTATTCTTGAATTTTGTATACATTCCTAACCTTTTTATTTACTTTTTGCATTTTAGACATTTTAATTAGTTGCAATATCAACTAACATTGAAACCCAAATTTCATATTATAAAAAAAATTTCTATATAATCTATTAGCATTTTTCCTAATTGGTCTCAATGAAACCAATCCATGAAGATTATCTAGCACAGCATTATAAAAATGAAAATTATGTTTACACACTTCAGTATCATTTTGACATTTTTATTCACTAATTGGTGCTTCTATGTCTACATTCATATCATTGTTATTTTCAATTGGCATTTCATTTTTTATGTTATCTGGACTTGGAATCTTATTTTCAATTTTTCTCAGTATTTGTTTTGGGGCTTGCATTTCCTTTGGAGTTTGTTGTGCATGATCATTTGGAAATATATTGTCATGAAGAAAACCTAAATCATTTAAATTGTAACCTGCTTCTATAAAATCACCAATTTCATCATGAGAAAAAATTTGAGGATTTGGAGGCACACCTATATTGCATTTTTGTTTAGAATGCGCACCTAAATCTCCTTCTATTGGGTTCTCTTCTTTAGCCCTTCATCCATCATGTTATCCTCAATATTTTTCTCTTCAAAAACATCGCTCAACTATCTAATTCTTTGGCTTCTCTCTCATTGATGTTGTGCTTCATTCTCTTTGTTTGTTGCAATCTGCTCATTTTTCAAAACTTTAATTTTATCCTTTCTTCATTTTTTTGATCCCATGTTTGCACCAGTTTTGAATTCAAATCAATAGCTTGCAAATTGTAGAAGATGACAAGAAAACATAATAATTACAACTGAAATTCATTGTTGTAGCTCAAAACTATCATTCAATCATTGCAATGATTGATAAGTGCTTTGTGGAGGATCTTTTGGGGCCCAATGGGTATTTAAGAATTGGGTACCCAATTTTTAAATAATCGAGCACCCAATTTTAAATCAGGCACTTGATATTTAAACAATCAGGTACTATATTCTAAATTGGGAACCCAATTTTTAAATAATTAGGTACTTAAATGTTTAAATATTGGGTGCCTAATTCCCATAATGGCTAAATTAGAATTGAGCACCCAATTTTAGAATTGCAAATCAAGTGCCTGATTCTAATGCCATAGGTGGGTTTTTCCTTTTGCATTAGATTTTGCCTTGGGGAAAGGTGTGGCATAGGCTTGGCGTGACCAAGCTTGTGCTTTTATGAACCAAATTTTGACGAAGGAAATTAATAGACAATTTTAGAGATTGCCATAATTTTTATACGGTCATCCCCATTCAATTTTTTGACAAAACAAAAACCCATTATAGGTCTTACTATTATGATTTCAAAAATGTAAATTGTATAGTGTTATGAGTTTATTTGCTATTTTTGCATTATTTATCTATTAAAAAGTGTCTGTTAAACATAAACAAAAGTCAAATTCACTAAAAAATTTAATATCCTTTTAAATTGTTCATATTTCTTAAATTAATTAACATGTCTTCAATCTTCACACAATTCTTTTGAATTTAAAAAAATTCAAAAAAGTTAAATTTTGATTAAATTATGTTGTCCATACATGAGAGGTTTTAGAAATTATCTTAATCGTCAATTAAAAGTTATTAAAAAATATTCATTAAAAAATTTAACAAAATTATTCTTATCAATCTTTGGTGTGTTAGGTAACTTCATTTAAAATGATTCATAGAAATTCATTTCGTTGTGTCAAATTATGGTGTTTGTACATAGGTGTGGTATGGTCCTGAAACATGCATTTTGAAAAAGTGGTTTTTAAAGATCCATACCAAAAACATAATCTATCATATGGGTATACAAATAAATTACATATTCATAAAGGAGATTCCAAGCACTACAATTTTTATTTCTAATTTTTTTTTACATTTAATCTCTAAATCCCTCAAATTTTTGGCATCAAGTGACAATATATTTCAAAAATAGGAAAAACATTTCCTCTTTTTTGCCAAAATTAAGACCCAACTTCTTGCACTAACTTGTTTTATCTTGTTTTCTAGAGAATTACTTCATAGTTGTGTTTGGGAAAGATGTTAATGTTTCTTGATGCTTTGGTATAACTCATGAGTGTAGTGGAGTGGTGGCAGTATTGCATAGCCTTTGTTATTACCGGAATCTTATGTTTGTGTTATCTAGACAGATGTCTAGTTGGAGCAAAAAAGCATACGCTAAGATTTATGTGGTTTCATGGATGACTATGATGATATAGTTTCATCAGTATGACTTGTGTAAGGTCTTCATCAAGTGAGAGATTGTTGGGAAATGGTGACTCAACCTTATCACACTTTATTGGTTTTTTATTTATGGATTTTTAGAAGATTTTGAATGAGACCAAATCTTCAACAAGGATAGACTTTGGAGCAAAAATAGATTCATTGTTTTGGGCTTTATTATCTTTGCAAGAGTTGTGCATAAAGGAAGTTTCTAAATAAGTTGTAAATACATTGAATGTAGACACTTTAGAAATTGTTTCCTTTTGTATGAAAAATTGATCAATACAATGAGTTGTTTAAGAGATGTAAGAGAGAGAGAGAGAGAGAGAGAGAGAGAGATGAGATGTTATTTGCATAGGGTTATGCTGGCAGATTTTATCTAGAATGGAGCAAGATGTAAATCTCCATATGAAGGCTGAAAATGTATTGTAACTTGTTGTTGAATAATACATTAGCTTGATTGTTTGGAGGGTGGGGTTTTTACCTAGAAAGATTTTTCCCACGTATATTTGTGTTATGTGTTCTCTATTATGTTTCATTCTTCTAGTTTCATGGTTGTAGAATAATAATCTATATGTCATAATGATACTGAAATTTAGTTTGATCGGTAAATTACAATAACTTTCCTTTAAGGTTTTCATTGTGGGAAATCAACTATGGTTGTTTCCATTTTTATGACATAGTAGTATACACTTGTATTTTTGTATTAGAAGCTATTCAAAGAACTATTGTATATAAGATTCGCATACTAATCTCAGATGACTTTATGGGGTGCTCTCATTTCCCTTCACTAAATTGTTTGTCATAGATTCTATTATGTATCTTGTCTAGTTGGACATATGATGGTGACACTTTTTTGGAGGTTTGGTTGTTGAACAACAAGCATAGGAGAATCATGTAGTATTTGTTATACACCCATAAGAATATTAATGTGAAATTCAACAATGATCAGTTCAGTTGAATGTGTATTATTTGCACTATTTTAAAGTTTATCTCAGTCAATGGCATCATTGCTAGTTATTACATTTGGATATCCATATGTGTTGATAAAATTAACATGAAAAAATATTTAACACATTATCATTTCACCAAATCTTATTCTAATAGCATTAAACATGTGATAGGAACTTCGATGCTTGCATCCCTTATTTATACTGAAACTTGTGCATAAAAGTTTTGTTATTTTGAAATTTTCTAACCGTGTTTGTAGAGAAAATTATAATATAAGTTAAGGAGGGTTTATAACAAATATATTAGAAAAAATAAAAATGGTATCTTCAATGGGCATCACATTATTGTGAAAGATGATATAATTTGCATGACGAAAGCACTAAAACGTTAAATGAAGCAACCAATGTAGCTATTGTTGAATGGAAACGTTGGATTCAATTTCTTTATTCAACTAAGTACATTAAATGGGAATAGAAATGTCTGTATCCTTGACCAGATTTTCCGAGCTACAAATTGGCATTCACATGAGAAGAAGACTAGGAAATCCCTGCGGTACTACAGTAAGAAGTCTCTCCTAAACCATAAGTCAAGCCCAAAAGCAAAAGGTTCACCAGAGGAGCCAATTCAGCTTTTATTTCCAATATCTCACTACTTGTTCCATCTTCGGTCTATCTCTCGGACCCGGGAGACAACATGACAAGCCCACCAATATTGGCTGCTCCGTTTGCTCAACATTGAAATTCCCATCAGGTATCTTATCTGTCGCATGTAAAATTCCCTGCCTTGCCTTCTGTGCCAAACCCATGATATTACCAAACTGGATTTGTGTTGCCTCAAACTATTGTCAACTGGTGGCCTTCCACAAGCAATCGCAAGTGCGAGCGCTGCCAAGCTATACACGTCAGATTCTCAACTGGCCTTTCCGATTCCGAGTGATTCGCGGTCCATATACCCAAAGGTACCAGTTGCTGGACGAGTGGTATACTCTTCCTTGGCCAGACCGAAATCTCCCAATTTGGCTCCGAATCTGAATCTAACATCACGTTGCTCTCCTTTGATGTCTCGATGTACAACACTCTCTGGACATTCCCTGTGAAGATAAAGGAGAGCAGAGGCTATCTCACTGTCTAGTCTATATCTTTGATTCCAGTGATGAAGAAGCTTATGTGGATTCCCAAAAATATATTTCTCGAGACTTCTATTGTGGAGAAATTCGTAGATAAGAAACCTGTCATCCATATGATGGAACCATTCCAAAATAAAAACATGATTGCTTAATATATTTTTTTGATATTTTTTTACCACTGAAATGGATTGGCCGTATAAAACATAAGAGAAGACAAATGCCGGCCATTGCGGCAACGAGTGGAAACAAATGAAGAGCTTTCGTTGCATTGCAAACGCACAAGACGATAAATCAAAAGCAAGTTCTTTTCATGGGAAATGGAGAAAGTGCGTATATCCATAGAAATCAATCCGCCTTCTATGGAATAGCCATGACCAAGATATGGTCAAAGGGAGTAAATGTGAACATGTTAATTAGCCGATTGCTACGGGATTCTTGGCTGGGAAATGTCCTGTCCAAGTCGGAATCCCATTCACGGGCCGGGTTATGATTTATTGCTGATTAACATTGCTTCGCTCGCAGAAACAAACAACATGATGCTTGCTCTGTAAGTTGTTTGCAGACACAGAGCTACTGTTGTCTTCATGCGTGACACAGAGCTACTCCCTCCACATCGTGGCAGACTGGCGCTAATCCTGAGGATTTTTGGACCTCCTTGAGAATGCTCTATAAAAATAGTGGTTATCCCTTTCTAACGCCCATTGGAACAAGTTAGTTTCGGGTCCAATATTCTATCTCTGCTAACAGTATTGACGGCTTCCTGTTTGTTGTATGTTTTTTGTTGTGGGCTTCGTGTTGTTGTTGGTACCATGAAGCCGCATGCTTGGTGAGGTCGTTTCTTAAGATCTTAAAATAAAAAATCTTATCCTATATAGTGATAACCAAAGAAATAAAAAAATTTCAGAATAAAAATTTTATTTTTATTGAATGTGTTACAATTTTGAAAATACAAAATACATTATAAAGAAAAACTAAAACCCTTAACATTGACTGCTGATCAAGAAAGATAATAAAAAATTCTAAATAATAACATGTAAAGAGATTGCATTAAAATCAGAATTTTGCATATTGTGCAACTTAAATAAAAATAGATAAAACCGATGTGTACGAAACTAACTACAACATAGAGTTTTATTAAGCATGAAATAAATTAATAAATATAAATTAAATTAGGATGACATGGATTAGAACTGAAGTCTACGATAGGATTAACGCATTGTAAATGCATCAAACATGCATGACTTGACTTGAGCGCTGAGAGGTGGTTGAACGCATGCAGTGAGCGGTGCATACGTATTCAAGAATGGATGCCTTCAGTTTCTGTTGGTTGGATGTAATCATGGCGCCCAAGGGTGTAATATGGAGATGTTTGTGCACATAGCAGAGCTAAGATGTTTGTAACCATCAATTTCAGTGATAAAAGGGTGTGAGAGCTTACCATTTACAATCACTTTTACCTCGTACTCTTTCTTGCCTTGATCGGAATCTGCACTTATCCTCTTCACAGCTACAACCTAGCTTGTCCGGGGTAGAGTGCCTCTATAAACCCTCCTAAAGCCGCCTTGTCCAATCACTTCATCTGAGTTGAAATTCTTTGCAGCGTGGCAGAGCTCAGCATATGAAAACTTGCGCACAAGCTGAACACCCATGGCAAGCTATTGGTCTAACTCCTCATCAATCATCATTGGCATTGAAGTTGTTAGAAGCATACAATATCTCAGCGGTTTCCTCCGAGTCACCACCGCCCTTGCCTCTTCCGGCACTTCTACAATTAATGCTTCCAATATACAAGGAAAATAATAATGACTACAAGAAAACCACTACAAAGAAAAATAATACCAGTAAGAAAACCAGTGCTTTTCACCAAAGAATCGCTAAAGCTTTGGTTTGGTTTTGGTGCTTGGCTTGGGTTTGAGTTTGGTACTGCGCTTGGGGTTGGGGCTGGGGCTGCACTTGATAACTACTGCTAAGAATTTAAGCAAGAAGGAAGGCATGAGAGGCTCACAATATTGATATTTTCTAAGACATACGCAACCAGCCTGAAGCAAGCATAGTGTTATACAGGCTGTATGCCATTACCGAAATCACAGAAGACAAGTTGCTTACATCGAAGACTTCTCCATTTGGACTACAAGGGAGATTTGTGTTGGCATGCGTAATTTCTACTGCTGCCAACCTTCAACCACTGCCAACCTTCAACCACTCACCGTCAAGAGTAATTGACCGCCCACTATCCACAACCCAGTCTGCCAACAACCTAGCCGTCCCAGCCGTTCCAGCCACAACATAAGCTGTTCACATTTAATTCAATGCAATATTATAACATATGTAATATGTTTTGTTTGTATTCCAAGTTCTCAGACCTCTATAAATGGAGGCTTAATGTAATGCATTTTAGCAAGGCAATAATGCAAAGAAGCAATAATATAAAGATTTCTTATTGTGTTTCACTTTTCTCTGTCTCTGCCCACCTTCATAGCGGTATCAGAGCACAGGCAGATTTTGGAGTCATAGTTCAAGTAGATTGTGGAGCTAAAAAAGAGATTGATGCTACAAGAAAGGTATGTTGTAGGTTTAAAGATGTGTTAATTCTTAATGGAATTATTCTCAATATTTTGTTGCAGACATATGAGATCAGTCCAGCAGTAAGTTATTGGATTTTATTTGTGAAGTTGAGGCACCTCTATGATTTTTATTGTGTGCTTATGAGCCATATTTTATCTTAAGTCATTAATTTTGAAAGGAGCTGGAGATTTGATTCTTTTTTGAGATAATCTTAATGATTTTTCTGCCATACCTAGGAATTCAAGTATTTTAAAAGATTTTATAGTTTTTTAAAGTATGACATCAGGTATGAATCAGTTTATGATTTCAATATTTTCTGGCAAGAATTATGATCATTGGACATTTAGAATGAGAACAATATTTTGTTCCCAAGAGTTAGTGGAGATTGTAGTGAATGGGTTTGTAGAGCCATTAGATGAATCGTTATTAACTATAGATCAAAAGGATGAACTCAAGGAAAATAGGAAAAAAGATATAAAGACTTTTCAAATTATTCAACAAGGTTTGAATGACACTGTTCTTGCAAGGATTAATGGAGCTACAATAACCAAGCAAGCATGGGAGATCCTTGAAACAACATATCAAGGTATAAGCAAGGTAAAAGTATCTAAATTGCAATCATTAAGAAGAGATTTTGAAAACCTCCAAATGAAAGATATTGAATCAGTAGAGCAATTTTCAATTCAAGTTATGAATGTGGTTAATCAAATAAGATTGAATGGTGATGAGCTAATAGATCAAAAAATTGTAGAAATGATCTTAAGAACCTTGCCTATTAAATTTGATAATATTGTTGTCGCAATTGAGGAATCTAGGGATTTGTCAAATTTATCTATAGATGAGTTGTCTAGGTCATTACAAAACCATGAATATAGGTTGAATAGGCATGATAATACTTTATTGGAGAATGCATTCAAAACAAAAATTACATTTGGCAGAGGCAAAGTAAGACGAAATCCAGGATTCAAAGGACGAGGAAGAGGATGGAATAATTATCAAAGAGAGGAAAGGAGTTTTGATCAAGGAGTACAGAGAGATCAAAGTTTAAGCTCAAGGGGGCACAATAACAATCAAGCATCAAAAAGGTATGAAAAATCAAATGTCCAATGTTATTATTGCAAGAGTTTTGGTCACTTAGCAAATGAATGTCAGAAGAAGCAAATAGATGTAAGCAAACAAAATGCAATTTTTTCTGAAAGTAGTCTAGGGACATTGTTCATTACATGTCATGTAGCTCAAGAGAGCTCAAGTGATATTTGGTTTGTAGATAGTGGTTGTAGCAATCATATGATAGGAAATAGGGATATATTTGAAAGCTTGGACACCTCAATCAAGTCAAAAGTAAAATTGGGCAATGATAACATAGTGGAAGTAAGTGGGAAAGGTAAAATTGTTGCAATGACAAATCTTGGTGATAAATCTATTTCTAATGTGTATTTTGTACCTAGTTTAAAGCATAATCTTATAAGTGTGGGACAACTTACACAAAAAAGTTATAAAGTTATTTTTGAAAATAATGTCTACACTATATTTGATATTTTTCCTATTACCATGGTCATTGAAAGGGCTGAAATTATAGACAATAGAATGTTTCCACTTCACATGAAAAGCAGAGTGATGGACGAGGATGGAGTGAGTTTCAAGGAAACATGTCAAGATCAATCATGGATATGGCATTTGAGGTATGGTCATCTAAATTTCAAGGGATTGAGTTTATTGCAAATAAAGGAAATTGTAAGAGGCTTACCCCCCATAGAAGCACCATTTACTTCATGTGAAAGTTGCATCTTAGCTAAGCAACATAGGGAAATTTTTTCAAAAGAAATCTCATATAAAGCTTGGGAACCTTTAGAAATTGTGCATACTGATATATGTGGTCCTATGCAAGTGCCATCATTAGGCGGGGGCATCTATTTTCTAACATTCATTGATGACTTTAGTAGGAAGACATGGGTTTGTTTTCTTAAATGTAAATCTAAAACATTTAGCAAATTTAAGGAGTTTAAGACATTTATTGAGAAACAAAGTGGTCTATCCATTAAGATATTAAAGTCAGATAGAGGGGGAGAATACATGTCAAATGAGTTTTTGGATTATTGCAGGCATCATGGAATAAAGAAGTAGTTCACTACAAGTTATACACCTCAGTAGAATGGTGTTTTTGAAAGAAAGAATCAGACAATAATGGAGATGACAAGAAGCATGTTGAAAGGTAAGAATCTACCGAATGAATATTGGGCTGAAGTAGTAGCTTGCGCTATTTACATCTTGAATAGAAGTCCAACAAAGATTGTAAGAGACAATATTCTACAAGAAACATGGAGTGGTAAGCATCATTATGTTTCCCATTTTAGAGTATTTGGTTGTATTGCATATGCACATGTTCCTAAAGAAACAAAGAGTAAATTGGATGATAAGAGTGAAAAATGTAATTTTATTGGTTATCATGAACATTCTAAGGCATATAATTTGTTTAATACTATAACTAGAAAAGTCATTATAAGTAGAGATGTTATGTTCAAAGAAGAAGAATCCTGAGATGGCAATATAGACAAGATAGTTACAGGCACAACTCTGATACTATATGATGACCAAGAAGGAAAAGACCAAGAGAATCAAGTACATCAAACAAATGAGCAAGAGGGAACACCTTCAAGAAGTACACATGGAGATAACATGCAAATGGAAGATGGGCAAGGAGAATTTTCAAGTTTGCAAGTAAGTAATGACTCTAATCCTACTCTTGCATCATTGAGATCAAGGATGTAATGTCCCATTTTGGATTTATACCTCAAATTGTTCTCAGTTTCAACTCAAGACCTTATGAATAACTTCAAAATATATGTCTTGCAGTTGAAAATATATTGAATTTGTATTTACTTTCAAAGACTTCCAAATTTGTCAAAATATATACTAATTACTTATATATAAGATAAAAATATTGTGAATTAGGAACACACCTAATTATATATATCAATTTTATACTCTTCTCTTGTTAGTAGTTTTATGCTCCTTTGACTTTAATATCTCCTTCTTGGCAATTTCCTTATAATCTTGACTCCTTTTGAATTTCCCCAAAGTCATTGTGATTTATGTGTTTAGCAAAGTTTATTATTGGGCTTTGTAAATACATTCAGTCTTTGAATATGTATTGGTTTCCATTCACAAAACTTGATATACAGCTTGACCTTTAGGGCCCGTTTGGCAACGAGAATACAAGCAGAATAGGCATATGTAAATTCTTAAAATTTTGAATTCTTTGTTTGGATGCATCAAATCAGAATTGGAATACGAAGTAAAATAGGAATATGTATTCCAATTTTGGCCCAAAAATGAGGTTTTGCAATTCCACCCAAATAGATGTTATTGGAATACGTATTCCTATTGCACTTTTATTTATTTTAGAAAACATAAATTTTGGGGTCCGCAAATTCCCCATCAAATATTGGCTGAACCAGATAGAGAACAAGAATACATAGACCAATTTTCTATTCTAGAATACGTATTCCAGAATAGCTATTCCTATTCTCGTAGCCAAACGGGCCCTTAGTCCATGTCCAACTCACCGATGATGATGTCCTTTGGGTCCTCCTTATAACATTGATAAATGTTTTTCTAATTCTTGAGTAGTGTGCTCTTACCAAGGGCTATATCATGTGAGACAACCTAGGATTTCGGTGCACAGATTGATGGATTTCAGAATGTCCAAGTTTCGTGCCTTTATATAAAATCTTCTATTAATTTTTCCTCCCTCTCATGGTTTAGTGAATGCCTATGGATCTATCCTCATCCACGTCCTTTGTATCCCTCAATATGATTCAAGGAATGACTAGAACATTTGGATCTTGCCAATGTGATGTTCTGAATAGGTTCTCCTTCTGTGCTAATATGCTCTTCGATGTTTAGGTGTAAGTCGTCTCTCCTTCCTTCTCCCCCCTCTTTTTGTCTCTGTTAGCACGATACTTGTATGCATGATCTGGGAAAGGGTGTGTCTATAGATCATAGTTATCGGGTAAGTGTTGTTGTTTATAATTATTATTATGAGAGTGTCATTGTTATTATTATTATTATTATTATTTGTTAATTAAATATTTTTCTATTTAAAAGATTTTATTTTAAATTATTACTTATATTGTAATAATTAAAATACCATGATATTTGATAGTGAAATGTTAAGCAATAATAGGGTTTTATTATTTACTTAATTTATGTTAATTATGATCATAATTAGTTTTAATGTCAAATGATAATTTATTGTAATTGGTTCATTTACTATGTTTATTTATTTGTCTATTATGTTATCTTCGTTGCCATACAATTATCAATTTATTGTTAAACTCTATTGGAAAAATAGGGGACATGACAAAGGATCAAGAAAAATAAAATTGTAAGTTTGCAAGAGATTTATGAACAAGGGGACATTATAGATTTACAATCAAATTTCGCTTTATTTACTCAAGATCCTATATATTTTTAAGATGCAATTAAGGAAAAACAATGGATTAATGCAATGCATGAAGAAATAGAATCTATTGATAAAAATGATACATGGGAACTAGTTGATTTGCATAAGAATAAACAATGCATAGGTGTCAAATGGGTTTATAAAACTAAGTATAAGGAAAATGGAGAAGATAAATATAAGAAAAGATTAGTAGCTAAAGGGTTTGCACAAGAATATGGAGTTGATTATAATGAAACTTTTACACCTGTAGCTAAACTAGATACTATTAGAATGGTACTAGCTATTGCAGATCAAAACAAATGGATGGTTTATCAAATGGATGTAAAATCAGCTTTTTTAAATGGGTATTTGGAAGAAGAAGTTTATGTGCAACAACCACCAGGTTATGAAATCAAAGGACATAAACACAAGGCTTATAGGTTGAAGAAGGCACTCTATGGGTTGAAACAAGCACCAAGGGCATGGTATAGCAGAATTGATGAATATGTGATTAGGAATGGATTTAATAGAAGAACTAGTGAGCCAACACTATACACCAAAGTCAATAATAAAGGTTAAATTTTGATTTTTTGCTTGTATGTTGATGATTTGATCTTTACCAGTAATCTTTCCATTGATATGTTTAAATTAGCACTGAAGAAAGAATTTGAGATGATAGATTTGGGTTTGATGAAATATTTTCTTGGTATTCAAGTAACACAAAATGGCAAGGGAATTTTCATTTGTCAAAATAAATATGCACAAGATGTTATGAGATGGTTTAGAATGGTAAATTGTAGTCCAGTCTCTACACCTATGATAATGGGCACAAAATTAAGTAGAGAAAAAAATGAGAATGAATTTGATTCTACTCAATTCAAAAAGTTGGTTGGTAGTTTGATGTATCTCACAACAACTAGGCCTAATAGTATGTATGTAGTGAGTGTAATTTCTAGATTTATGGATTCACCTAAGAACTGACATTGGCAAGTAGGGAAAATAATATTGAGATACATTGCAGGGACTTTAAATTATGGCATTACGTATTCTTCTTCAAATGATTTTCATCTAGTTGGGTATACTGATAGTGACTCTGTAGGAAGTATTGATGATAGAAAAAACACATCTGGATATGCATTTCATCTTGGAATAGGTATTGTGGCATGGGCATCAAAGAATCAACCTATCATGACTATATCTTTAGCTGAAGCTAAATATGTAGTCAGTACATTAGCAACATGTCAAGTTGTATGGATGCGAAGAGTCTTGAAAGATCTAATGCATGAGCAAGATGAGTCTACTACAATCTATTGTGATAACAAGTCCACAATCACACTACCAAAGAATCATGCTTTTCACAAGAGGAAAAAGCACATTGATACTAGATATCATTTTATTCGAGCATTTTTCAATACTGGAGAAATTAGCTTGGAGTATTGTGGATCCGAAAATCAATTGGCAGATATATTTACAAAGGCATTATCACAAGAACAATTTGAACATTTAAGAGACCAAATGAATATTGTAAACTTTGATGTAATTAAAGGTAGAAATTAAGGGGGAGTGTTGGCATGGATAATTTCTACTGCTGCCAACCTTCAACCACTCACCATCCAGAGTAATTGACCGCCCACCGTCCATAGCCTAGTTTTCCAGCAAGCTAAGCATCCCAACCATTCCAGCCACAACATAAGCCATCTACATTTAATTCAAGGAAATATTACAACATGTGTAATATGTTTGGTTTGTATTCTAGAAAGTTCTCAAAACTCTATAAATAGAGGCTTAATGTAATGCATTTTTGGAAGGCAATAAGGAAAAGAAGCAATAATATAAAGATTTCTTATTGTGTTTTAGTTTTCTCTGTCTCTTCGCACCTTCACATTGGATATATCTAGAAAGATGTACATATCAAAGTCTTCCATTTTTGGAAGAAACTTCTATTCTCTTTATGCAACAAATTTAATATTATGTGGTCAACAAACTTAATATTATTAATAATGAAGATTGCTTAGTGTTGAAACCATTGGTTAGCTAGTGCAAATTTTTTGATTCCATGGCAATTCATTTGACTTTCTATATCCCACTTGTTCCTTTCACCAGAGCTCAATCATTCCCTTAAAAATCACATAGAATATTTTTCAAATGGGAATCAAATAGCCAAAACACAAAACAATCTATCTACATGGAGTTAGAATACATTAGCCTAAATGGAATGAAGTGGGTGAAGAAATCAATTAGAAAGAGAGGAGCTAGATGACATAAACACATAAAATTAAATGTGTCAAGACAGAGTTGAAATTTGATGATAATTATTAAGCCAGGAGCCTTCTACAATGGAAGCAGATTTTGTTGTAAATAGTTTAGCATTTTTTTAAAAAATTGATGTGTAGCTAGTTGTTCAAATTAAAATTATTGTTAAAAAAATTATTATATATCTCTAGAGTTACAAATTATTATATATTCTTTTCAGTTTATAAATGACTTTAATTAATTCATTATTTCCAAATTCTAGATACATTATGTGTTAGTCTACAGATGGCCTGAAAGGTAGTGTTAACATGCAAAGGTAAATTATAGCACAAATTCTCTATAATGTTTATGCAAAGACACTTGGGAATTCATATAAGTGATGATAAATATAGTTGTCATCTCAATAATCACCCTTAGCACATCCTCCATACCTATGCAATCCTATATCTTTACCTTCACCTCCTTCCATTTTATCAAACTCTTTCAACTACCATTATCATGTGTTGTTGAGTTCTTTTCTGGTAGAAAGTCATGGTGGAAATAAATGCAATAGAGCTATAGGAAGATGGTGACATCATAGTTTTATATGAAGAGAAAAATGGGTAGAAAAATGAGTAGCCTGCAGTTCTTATGAATTCCATTGAGGTGCCAAAGCATGACTCAAGTGAAATTGAAGGAAAGAGATCTCTTCCAGAGTGTTCATCAAGATAGAGATTATTGAGACTTATTTGGGGAAAATTGTTAAAGATTTTATTATTACTCTTCCAATCTATTTTAATGACTCCAAACGATTAATCACAATGCATGACTAATAATTTTTGGGTTGAATATGATGAAAATTGTTCTATTGCAGTTTCCTATAAAATGTGTTTCTCTGCTACATATAATGATCAATCTTTATTAGTTTCAATTTAGTAAAAATTAAAAATTTAAAGACCTAATTTTTTTAATTAAGAATAAAATATTTCTATATTGACAAAATGTATTTTTTTATAGAAATTTCTACTTTTTTACAGTTTTCTAATGAGAAATATTTGTGTGAACTAGATGATCCATATTTATTAGTTTAAATTTAGTAAACATTAAACATTCAAAGATCTCAATTTTCTAATTAAGAATAAAATATTTCTATATTGACAAAATGCTTTTTTTTTAAAGAAATTTCTATTTTTTTTAATAGTCTTCTAATGAAAAATATTTATGTGAACTAGATTTAAAAAGTTGAAATATTTTAAAGACACAAAGTAAATATATAGAAACTTCCTACTTTTCTAATTGAAACTAAAGATGTTTAGAAATAGTGAGAAACTTCTATATATATATTAGAAAAGTATAATTTCATATATATAGTTTCAAAGTTCTATAGAATATTTTTAAGAGTATATAGAAAACTAAGATGTTTCTGTGTTTTTCAATTGGATGATGTAGTTTAGTTACAAATACTTAAAGAAAGTAAGATTATGAGATTTTTTTCTTATTTAAACTCATAATAAATTCTTAATTTTATATTTTTATTTTAATAAAAATTATATATTTTTTCTATTATTAATAATCTTTTATAATTTCTTTGAAATTAAATCAATATGATTAGAACATAAATGACAAAAAATATATATCATAGGTTTTAGAGAGGAATAATTCATTAGTAATAATTAGCATGTCATGGTATTAGTACGGTGAAATATTTTGATTATTATTTTTTGTATTATTGAGACAATGATTTGAAATGACAATGAGTGTGTGGATATGAAATAGAAAATTAATTTGTAGGAATTAACACCCTAAATTATATAATTATATAGATACTTAATATTGGCTTTCTCATAATTGTCACAATTACCGATTCTTAAAACAAGTTATTGAAAACATGGGATACATGCATGCCTTTCAAAGATTATATATTCTTAATATGATGTTATAACTAACATGGCACTAACAGCTAGTTTTTTGCTAGCCATTTAAGAATATCAAAATAAATAAATATCTTAACCGAAATGCTAAAACCTAACCCTTACCCTAATTCTAAATAATGAATGTACATCCTAAATGATAAACTATAAATCCTACTTGAAACCATAATCCTAAATGGTAAGCCCTAATAGAAAATTATGTAACATAACATAAATAATAAAGTCTAACCTTAATAGTAATTAAGTTGAGAGGCTTGTACAATGGTAGCAAATTTCCTTGGAAACAATCTAGCATTTTAAAAAAATTTGATGTGTGTTGAACTCTAATTTCAAACTTAAAATTTAAATGATAAACCTAAATGTTGAACCCTAATCCTAACACTTACCTTTATCTAAATTCTAATATAAATCATATCCATGACCATAATACTAACTATGAGGGGGAGAGAGAGAGAGAGAGAGAGAGAGAGAGAGAGAGAGAGAGAGAGAGAGAGAGAGAGAGAGAGAGAGAGAGAGAGAGAGATTTACATATGCATACATGCAAATATGTGATATGTAAAATATATGTATGTATAGCATATATTTAATTTACATACATATGTCTCTACATACATTTAATTAAATTAAATTTTAACCTTTAACCAAATTGTAATATAACATTAAAACTAACTTTAAATTAAACTAAATTTAACTCTAATCCTAAAATTGCATCAATAATTTCTAGCCCTAAGTCTCCTAAAAAAATCAAGCCAAATTGAGCCCTCATGTTAAACTAATTCTATACTTAACCATCTTACCGTTTATCACAAGTCCAATAAATTGTTATTCCTAAAAATACACCTTCCTAACCCCAATCCTCCCAAATTTAAATTAACACTACATACCAAGTTGAACTCTACCCTTAGGGACATATGTGTGTGTATGTGTGTGTACGAGAGAGAGGGAGGAGATATTTTGAGAGTAGTGAAGGGAGAGAGTCCATAAGTTATTAATAAGGAGTAGATGGATGTGTGTGTGTGTGTGTGTGTGTGTGTGTGTGTGTGAGAGAGAGAGAGAGAGAGAGGGAGGTAAATAAGGGAAAATATATAATAAGAGGAGAAAGTTGGGAGAAACATATAGGAGGAAGGGCAAAAATATTACATAGACAAAGAGAAAGGGGAGATGATAGAGATGAGGCAGAGAGAGAAGGGGGCGGGTTAGATATATGAGATAGTTCTCAATAAGGAGGATAGTTAGGGCTCATAATAGAAAAAGCGGGTGATGGAAGGGGGAGAGAGGGACAAAAACATAGAGTAATTACATAGGGACATGTGAAAAAGAGATTACAATAGGATGAGGAGGGGGTGATAGACATGAAGAAGACATAGTGGGTAAAGAGTGAGGATGATATGGTGAGAGTGAGGAGAGTAGAAGAGTGGGATTGTGTGTGTGTGTGTGTGTGTGTGTGTATGTGTGTGTGTGTGTGAGAGAGAGAGAGAGAGGGAGAGAGAGGATATGGTGGGAGGGTTAGAGAAAATAAGAGGAAGAGATATGAGATAGATCACAAAAAAAAAAAAAAAAAATTCTTAAGAAAAATAGATATGATAATAATTTAATGGGAGAGAGAGAGGAGGGGTGATACAGTGGGGTTTTCATTGCACCAAAAAGATCGATCTGTCAATGCACGATACAACCACACAACTTATGGTACACATAAGGTGGTTAAGTTGATTTAGTGCTTGTCACAAATTTAGAGGTGAGCCCTAGACATTTTTCAAAAAATCCTCCCATTGGCATACTTCAGGGTCTAAGGATTTCAAGATGTGACTAGGCTCTAATACCACTTCTTAGAGTGGGGTTTCTATTGCACCAAAGTATTGATTTTTCAATGCTCAATAAAATCACTCAACTTGTAGTACATAGGAGGTAGTAAAGCCCTTGTCACGAATCTCGATGGGAGCTTTGGACATTTTTTCAACATGTGGAACTTGTAAGAGAGAGTGGGAGA